>CM035594.1:29409678-29434678 GCA_020423425.1 Chrysopa pallens | reverse complement strand
AATACAATGAATGTACATTATATGTAATTTAAATCAGCATCTTGTAACAGCCACACTCCTTCATGTCAATAATAGGTGTGGATAATCGCTCTTAAGAACAAAATGGAAAATTGTTCTAATATCTAGAGACTTTCACTTTTTTATAGAGGTTTTTTTTAATTTTTCGACTTAAAAAATTATTTTTCTTTTTCGAGGAATCCTGTCAGCAAAACTTATGTCATTATTAAAAATTGGCAAGAATTAATCGAGTAGAAACTTTTAGTTACATATCTACTTTTTAATTCTATAAAGTGCATATACAGAGTTTACGAAATATATTGTGGTAAAAATAATACCTTTAAACAAGATGATCATAAGTGATATTTAAAAGAATTAATTAAAACCGTTTCAAATTCAACTGAAATAACTTAATTTTAATAGTTTAAGTAATATACGATATAAAATTTTAATAAGACAAGTAGTAATTAAGTTTATAAGTAGATACTGATGTATAAAAAATAAATTAATGATTATTATGTTTTTATTGAACAAAATCGTGACTTAAAGACCAAAAGTATCAAATGATTTATTTATTATAAACTACAATAAATATATTATCGAC
Source organism: Chrysopa pallens (assembly GCA_020423425.1). Lineage (NCBI taxonomy): Eukaryota > Metazoa > Arthropoda > Insecta > Neuroptera > Chrysopidae > Chrysopa > Chrysopa pallens. The sequence continues at coordinate 29,434,077 of CM035594.1, read as the reverse complement.
AAAATATATTATATTACCTATACCTAAGTTCAAGTAGTATAAAGGAGTAGTTTGAATTTGTATATTTATAAATTAAAAAGTTTTTTTTTTTTTATTAAGTAATAATACAAATAATCATCTCTTTATTAAAATAAATTTAATCTTGAACCAAAATTTTTATTAACATTCATGCCATCTATGATCCAAAACAATTATTGATATTCGATTTAATATAGTGAGGACAAGTAAAATATTTTGAATCAGTAAATTCCAATTATCGGTGGTCTCAATATTTATGAGGCTCCGAGTGACAGATGACCTTTTCAATTCTTGGAAAATCTAACAATCTATTTCGGATGATTAACGAAAGAAACGTAAAATTTATAAATGAATATATTCACTTATTTAGAGTTATGGGCCCCAACGGACTCAAATACCTAAAATCTGAGTTTTCACCATCGTGGGTGGTCAGCTTAATTTTTGACAGCCAACTGCGAAATTTTGACAGTTTTCTTGGTTTTATGCTTAAGACTCGAAAACGATGCATCTTACTAAAAAATTACATGAGTGGGCTGTTTAAAGTTATAATGGGCTTAGCCGTTGTTTTAAAGTTTTAGGCGCAAAACCTTGAAAACTGCTAAGATTTTGGAGTTTTTAGGTTTCTCTAAAGTTCTTACCCACAATGGTGCAAAATCAGATTCAATGTTTCTGGGTCCATTTGAAGAGATTAAAACCATCTCCAGCTTTTCGCCAATTGATTCCAAATAGAATCTCCATTAAATTGGCCTGTGATGCTTCATAATTATAATATTTTTAGTACAAAAGCAAATAAATTACGTTGGCTTAATATTTTCCACAAAAAAAACGTGATTTTAAATTGTTTTTAATTTTTAAACAAGTTTTTTAAAATGTTGTTTTATAATTTTACAACAAGTGGTAGTAAATTGCCTTTAAATTTGATCAGCTATTTATTTTCACAAATTTTCAAGAAGTTCTGATAAAATAAAATTTTAAGAATGTATTACAAGTATTTTTTGTCTGATATATCTGTTTACGATAAATTCAAAAAACTACTGAACGGATTTTTTGAGGTTTTCATCAATAGGGTGATTCACGTGGAAGGTTTTGGTATATAATTTGTCAAGGTTTTATGTAAATTGGTTGTAATATAATGATAAAATGAAGCAAGCGCTGATCAGGACGTCGAGATCAGAACGTAGGCCGGTGACAACAAAACTAAGGATTGGGTTATCTTTCGAATGAAACGAGCTTTTTGTGTTAGAGACCTTCTCTAGTTTCCTTGCAAACAAAGAAAGCACTAAGAATGAAGTTCGAATCTAGGCCGGATGTCGACACATCTTTTTTTGAAAAGGTAGTTTCTTCTCTCTTATTTGTTTCCTGTGTAAGCTATAATAGAAGATAAAAGCAACAACAACGAAGTCGTTAATTGAACTAAATATTATTAGATTTGATAATTTTTGTACTTCTACGGTAACGAAGTTAAAATTTGCATTTTTTTCATAACGCGCCTAAAGAAGTTTAACTTCAATAAAATAAAAAAATAATACAATTATATAATTTTAATGATAAACCAAATCAATCCGTTCACTCTTTCATTATAAAACAAAAACAATAAACGAAAATAAAATTACAAAAAAAAAACAACATTTTTTTGAAATCAAAACCAATAATACATATAATTATTTTATATTATAATAAAATGATAATTATCCTCGTGTATCTCACATAGGTACAACATTCACAGTACACAGCAGCATCCCCCAACTCCCACTTTGAAAAGTTTTTTGAATTAAAAAAAAAATTTGTTAACAATATATCTGCTGAAGATGATTCTCAGAATAGGTATATATATACTTTCACTTTTCATAAGTTTTTATTTGACATAAACGTGGTTCAGAATTGATGAACCATTGTAGTAATTAATAAAAAAAAAAAAATATTAATAAAAATTTAATAATTAAATTGATTTTAAATAATCAATTTATTTATTTTTATTTTATTTTATTTTTTCATGAATTCATAAAATCACATAAAATTCTTGGTGAGATTTTTATTAAAAATAAATAATTAATTTTTTTATTTTCAAATGTGAAATTTGTGAAAAAAGTGATTTTGTGATATTTTCTTTTCTTTTGTAGAAAATTTTGTGATTTTGTAAATCAGCAGAACCATGGGGTTACTTACCAGGTTCATACTGATTACACAGGTAGGTTTTAATTTTAATTTTCTTGTATTTATTATTTGATTTAGAATATTTTATACTTTTTTTTTTACGTAATTTTAATTGATTTAACGTGGTCCAATAAAATAGGAGAGCTTGAGGGTGAATGGGACGTATAGTATACTAAGTGGAAAAAAAAATTATAAAATTTTTTTAATATTTCTACAACTCAATTGAGCGTTAAAAAATAATTTGGTATTATTCAAATCATTGTTCTGTTAAATAAATCACATATATGCACTTTTTCAAATCCTATATATCAACTTTTCTATACAGAAATTCCTATAACTTTTTGAAATGCTCTAAGCGTACCAAATTTTCATTGAATTTTTATCAAATAAAAAATTATCTTATTTTGTCTAAATACAATCGTGGCACAAACAATCGGTGTTCACACACGAAAAAACTTGCAGAACATTCCCATAAGTGATATGAATCCCCAGAAAATATTTAGTGAGTTATTGAGCATTTTTTTTTAAATAGATGTTGTATAATTAAATATTTTTCCACTCAATATTTTTCTTTTAAATTAAGCTAAATTCATATCATTATAAATCTCATAAACCTTTATCAAAATTTCACACAAATTCTGTATTAATTTATGTGTTAAAGATTAAATGATACAAAATATATTCAATATAAATAAATTAGCCTCTTTAAGGATATTATAATATTAGAATTAATAAATTCAATGTACTAGTAAATTTTATTAATTAACTGACTTCAAAATAAACGAAGGAATCATCAATTTGGATGTTAAAATATATGATATCGTGAGTCAAATTTAAGATATCGTGAGTTAAAATTATTTTATTCAATAAATAAAAATATAACTTAATTAATAATAAGTCTCAAGAAAAGAATCTATTTTCTTAGTATTTTTATTTCAAAATTTTACTTTTGTTAGAAATTGATATAAAAGTAATATTTAAATATGAATTTTGATAATTTTTAGTTAGCTTTCATTGCCCAAATTTTTAAATTTTGAATAATAGTTTTTGATTAAATTTTACATATCTATTTTTGACAAAATATATTTCGAATTTTGAACAACCGTAAATAAACTTGTATATTTCAATAAAAATTCCTTTGACTTGAATTCTGTAAATGTCGAACCAACAATCCTTGATATAAATGAATCGCGTTTTAAACAGATTTAAGTGTAAGTTTGTTAATTTGTAATCACATTAATCATAATTGTTGTGTAATTTCTTTTGCTGTAATAAATTAATGTAATTAATTTGACAAATAATTACTATTATTATTTGTAATGAGTTAACGAGTTTGTTTATTAAGAGAAAAAAATTATGTAAATAATAAATAAATATTTATATTATTTATGAATACTTTCTAAGGGAATTTAGAAAAAATTAGATGCGTAATGAAAAAAATAATTCGATTATTTAATAATGTTTTTATATATATTAATTTATTCAAATTGAGAAATTAATTTTATTTATATACTACAATTTTGATAAAATCATTTTTAAAAAACGATTTAAATTAAAAAAAAAAAAAATTATTTATTCGCGAATCATTTATTTTTACAATTTAAAATGTCTAATTGCATAATATTTGAATGTGAGAAGATTTTTTCTCACTGATTTTTTATCAGACTCGGTCAATAGTAGGATATTTTTTATATTAGAGTAATATAATTCAATAATAACCTGTTTTATTACTCGGTATATATATACATATATATATATATATATATATATATATATATATATATATATATATATATATATATATATATATATATATATATATATATATATATATATATATGCCAGAATATATTAAATTTAGCCTAAAATATGAAATACAAGAAAATATGACAAACAAAATGTTGATATAGGAGTTCATAGAATCACTTTATTAGTCCATGTCCGTGTGTTCGCCAGTCTGTCCGTCCATCAAAAAGATAACTTAATTTTGGTGGTGTATTTTGAACGAAAAAATGAGCAAGATCAGTCCATTGGATCCAATTAATAACCGAACTTTTTTTCGAAACATTTTTTCGTTAAATGTTTGGATTCGTTACAATTTCAGCTCAAATTTAGATAATAAACACATATATAAATACAAATACATATATTGATAGTATTTTATGAATGCTAATTATTATAAATAGTACAAATATTGATACTCAGTTATATGCGATTCTAAATAATTAACTCTGTTAGTTGTTTTCTTCACTTGTTTTATATACTTTTTCGTTTTTATTAGTGGATGTAATGTAAAATTTTTATGTTAATGGTGTAGTGTTAAGAAAATATAGTGTTAAGATAATATGGAAATTGAAAAATTGCTTTATCTTGAAACTCATCGATTGACCGTTGCATTTCATAGTAAAAGGCAATTAATCTTGTCTATTTATAGATGGGTGCCAAAAGTAATTTAGCTTTTCAACACTTTCACTTTATATTTTATAAACTTTCTCTACCCTTTTCATTCCTCACCTAAAAGTATTGCAATTTTCACCGGACGAACAAACATATGAAAAAAGAAATGAATCCATTAAAAACTTATTAAATAAAAAATATTCAAATAAATGGAATATCTATTAATATTTTTTGCATTTAATGATTATTAAAACAAAATAAATTTGAATTACGTAACTTTTAAACGGATATTACCGGCCGGTTTTTCATGTTTAAACACTAAATTTTAATTAATTTTATATTTTCTGTATATATTATTAATTTATCGTATCTTGTCAAATGCTTATTCGAATTTATTACTGATCAAACAAAGATTAAATTAAATATATTTGATATTAATTAGAGACTTTTTATGAAACTCCAAAGTTTTTTATTGCATAAAAACATTCAAAATATTGTAAAGATATCCTTAAGATATATTTCGGCATTAATAGAAAAAATAAGTTAATAGATAATGATCCGAATTGTTAGTATGTTATAGTTATCGAAAAACATTATTATACAAAACAAAAATTTGGGTATTTTGCCGATTTATAATTACTATCTTAATTGATCGGCAAGGTACCCAAATTTCAGTTTTATATAATATGTTATATACAACTAAAACGTCGGATTATTATCGACTAATTAATTTTTTTCTATTATTACCAAGAGACTTTCGTTAATTAAAATTTGTTTCCAATTAAGAATATTTTGTTACTGAGTGTTTGTATTACAAAAATTTTACACATTCAAAAATAAAACCAATGATAAATTAATTTTAAATAGAATAAAAGAATAATTAATCAAATCTATTAAATTAATAATTTTATTAATAATAAATTTATAAAAAAAGTAACCACATAATAAGTATCACACAAAAACAACCCAAATATACATCTTAATTATTTTATATTAATGAATAATTATTATTTCTATAGAGTGTATTTATTTATAAGACCGGGAATAAAAAAAATAAAAGTGTTTTGGGGAACATAATTCATTTCTTATCCACAGATCCATATATATCGCTGAAAATCTGTTTTTAGCAATATTTAAAATTGAGAAAATTTGTATGAAACATCTGCGTAATTAGTGTAGTACAGAATTATGTTATGTTTAGGAAAATTTTTAGGATTTTTTAAAATATAACAATGGAAACGGTTTCCAACGATAGTATTATCATACAACAATATTTTTCATATTTTTAAGAATTCAAACATTTAACAGTTATAGAAAAATTAGTTTATATTTATTTCATTGATGTTTGACTCATGATACAAGACCATTTTGTATCATTAATCACACAAAAACATTTATAAAAACCATGTTTTTCTTATAGACACCCATTCCTGAATTCAATTATTAGATTAAACTTCTTGTTTTTTCATTCACTCCAGTTCAGAAGTTTTTATTTTGACACTTGAATCTGGCAACATGTTGATCTTGAATAAAGGATACAAAACATTACAAACGATACAATAATTTTTACAATAAATAACGTTCATCATTGATATAATACATTGTCTTGCACCAAGGTACATGATGAAGTTCATTTAAGTCTCAGATTGTCGAAAAGTCGAAAATATAATAATTTACTTAGAAATAAAGAAACAGTATAAAGTTACCGATTTTAACAGGAAAAAGATAGGAATTCATCTAACATTTTACTGGATATTTTTAAACATATTTAGTACACGTTTTTGTTATACAAAATAACTTTACAAACAAAATTAGATAAATAAAAATTAATTTCTAAACTCCTTAGCTCCGTTATTTTTAACAACAGCGTGAAAAGCAAAAAAATATTTTTTATTCTTACTTTTACAATTTTACTTTATTTTCTGGATTTTCAAAGTTTATTAGAAAAACATGTGTTGCAGGAAAATATGTTTTCTACACGACGTCTTCAAACACTTGTAAAAGTAATAGTTTCTAGAACTTTAAAAAGAAAGGTTCCTCTTAGGTATATTGAACAAGCAGAGGCTAGATGGAGAATTAGATTCAAATTTGTTTGAACGTAAATCCAGTTTTACGTTTGGACCTGTTTTCGGAAACGCAACAAAAAAAAAAAAAAATTTATAAAGAATGAAATAAAATAGATGACATGAATCTAAGTAATTTTTTCACTTTTTCTACCATTATATTTTGACAAAAAATGATTAAGCACAAAATCAAAAATAATTTGTTTATGAATTTATTCTTTGAAAATGAGGCATCTTATATACATATATTTAATGCAGTAGTTAAAAAATGGTGTAATTGAAGTTGATAATAATTAATCTCTTTTGTTATGTCATGTTAGTTAATATTATTATTATTATTATTATTATGGTTTTTTTATTTTAATTTTAACATGATGAGAGAGTTTAGTTACAAATATTTTTAAAACATCAGTTTTAAATTGTATACAATTTAAATAATAAATAAAACGACATAGAGAAATAGATGAAAGTAAAAATATCTTATTACAATAAAATTCTATTAATGTCGTCTGTCTATACATGCATATATGATGTATATAAATTGTACATCTTATATTTTATTGAATATATATATATATATATATTTATGAAACATTTTATAAACATTTTATGGCTATTAGACTGAGAGTTTGTGGGCGATTTGAGTCTATCTGAAAGTAAGATCGTATAAGTGTCGGTCTGTAAGGTTTTTATACATTTGAAAGGGGTTATGGTTAGAAAAAAAATTTCTAGTAAAAATTATAGAACGTAAAATTTTACAAAAAATAAAGTTTCTTTGTCATTTTTATCCATTATTAAAAATTACGGAGCCACATGCATGTATACAATTCAAATACATTATATTAAATTTAATGCTCTATAAGTTTTATTTGAAACTTTTTTTCTAACTCTTATCATCTTGGGCAACCCTAACTCTTACCCCTTCCAAGTGTATTAAAGATGATGAAGTGTAAGGGTTCGTTTATGACTGAAAAAAAATTACCGTCATCTAGATCGTTACTCAAATAATGTCACATTGTCTTCTTAGACTATATGGTCTTATAAATTCTATAATATACGCATGTGAGGCAAGGAAAGGCACTAAATGTTCAATGAAATATCGCATCTATATAATTTAATTACATCTCTTAGTCACTTGGTCACTTAGAAGTATTATTGAAAAAACATATGTGCAATTAGATAACCAGAAAGTTTTTCAGGCCATCAAAGGTTCTATTCACCAATGGTGTGTATATAATGAGAACAAAATACATTTACACCGTTTTTTTTAACCTTATTCAACTATTTACCTATTACCTTAACATTTGATTTTAGGTATAATAAAGATTAATTTGTGTATTTATTTATTTTTTTTTTGATTATACACCTTGAATAATATTGATATTTTAATTGAAAAAAAAAGGTATTACATTATTACCATGGTTAATATATCTATATGATTTAATAGTAATGTTATATATGATATCATCCATCATCCAAGATAATCAAAAATCACGATTTTTAAATATTAATATAAAAAAAAAAAAAAAATAATCAATTTATATATTTATTATATGATTCAATAATGACATATATTCGTTAAATTATCATAAATTTTAAATATTTTCACGATTGTGTAAATTACTGACAGTAGCATGTAAATTACTGGCACATATTATGTTTGTCTACATCAGTATGTATATATTTAAGATAAATACATCCTGAAATTAAATATGTTCAAAATACACTTTCAATTTTCAAGTTGAATAAAAAAAATCTGATGTAAATACATCACATGACTTCTCTTTAGACTTTTTTTTTTATTGATTATTCAAAATATAATCAAGGATACACAAAATATCTAAAAAGAATTGTTTATAAATGTTTTATTAATATTTTCAACTGGTAAATTATCGTTAAAAAAGTACCAGTTATTTCGTATAAACCCCATTTCATATAATAAAACTGTTTTTCATGACTAAAACTGTACAAGCAACGCATATCTACTATTGAAGGGATTTAACTACAGCTGTTAGAAGCATACAATTTTCCCAAATTAATAACAACAACAAAAATGCTCCAAATAATATGACATTTGATATGCACAATATTGACATGAAAACCTAGAGATTGAAATTTCCTTCTTGTGTTAATTTTTAGGTTTGTGATTAACGATTGTGATTAATAAAACATTTTTATACTAGCAATACTTACTACAATACTTTTTTCAAGTATTGTTTTAGCTGGCTGACCATTTTGAATGAGATACATGAATAATTGGAATAATTTGAGTGCTCTTAGTACTACTGTACACCTAAAGGTGGACATTTCTGAAACAGCCTAATTTTGTATAATGTGATACTTTTACGCTAGATACTTTTAGGCCCACTTGTCAAAACCTGTTAATTTTTATACTAAAGAATTATGTATCTTATAAATTAAGACGGCACTCGATAGCGCAAGCTGAAAGTCAAATGTATGCGAGCAAAATTGAATAATTTCTGAAGCGTCGACCTTTACGACGACAGTAATACTATGGCCCCCCAAAAAATGATTTATATATCTTATGCAATGAACTTTTAATCCGTCGAACTATTTGTAAACAGTAATCCAAATTGAATTAGGGACAGATCTACAGTCTGCAACCGTTGCCCCCCCACCGTTAGACCCATCCCTGAATTGAATTAGTTATTTTTATTTTATTTACTAGTAAGTACTCAGTATATGTGTATTATACTCAGCAATAAAAATGTACATGTATATGTTAGCGTCGTTGCATTTATTTTGTGGTTGAGTATACCTACATTTATAGATAGTAAAATAAATTTCTCTGTTTAAAAACTAAAATCCGTTTAATAATATGCATAAAATAAAAATGGTCAATAATTTGTTTATTTATTTAATTTTTTGTTTGTTTGTTAAAAAACATAAATATCAGTAAATAAAACAACAAATAGATATTATAAGAATGATACATTCACACAAGGTTATTGTTTTTTATTTCTTGAAATAATACTTATTTACCATCCTAATAAATTATTCATTATTCACAGGAGGTCTACGCTTAGTTGTAAATTTACTCAACCATAATAATATACATAATACATATTCGAAATAGATATACCCATATGATGGTGTATATACATTTGGACATACATCATCATTGCGATCTAAAAATTAGATATACGGATCTACGTACGTAGCTTAACATGAGTTCATATAGAGGAAAAAGTGTCGTTATTTCAAATAATCATACTTACTTCCATTGTTTTATGTATGAAGATGGTTCGTATCCCATTGACCAAGAGCTATCATACATTCTAAGTGGTGATTTTAAGTGGTGAGTCGTGAAAACTTACAAATTATATATTCAATACTTAATAAAAGTCACATCTATCAGCTATCTATTGTCGGATAAGAAATAATGTTCATTTTAGTTATAGTATCAGTCTACCAATTTCAGAATATTATTTCAATAGGAAAGATGCAAGATTTTTTTATCGGTTCAATTGTGAAGCATCTTTACTCCACAAACTTGAATTTGAAGTTATTTTTTAAAAATTTAAAAAAAAATAGCCAAAATATGGACGTTCAAAATTCTTTATTAAACAATGAAGGATATTTTCATAAATGACGTCATACACGTTTATCTCCATAGTGATTATACATAACGGTCATTTTACGGTAACTGTCGAGGTACTATCGATTTTCATGGTATTTATATACACTTTACTTCAAAATTTAAGATAAATAATGTTAGAATATATAAATGAGTTGATTGAGAATCAAAATTCTATATGAATTAGGTCAAAAAAATTGTTATGCGATTTTTCTATAGAAAATAACCGCTTATCGTAGAATCACTTATAAAATTTTTTTTGCAAAAAACACATCTTTAAGAACTTATAACTTATTCGTTTTTGAATAAAATTTTTGTTTAATTTTGGAATTATGTTTGCTATTGAGCCTATTTTCACATTTTAATGGGTAAAATATCAAATTTTTTTTTATTGCATCTTCTCTATTGTATTTTTGATTTCATACAGATACCCAACCCCATCTGAGGGTTGAAAGTTACATTAAAATTCCCAAAAAAATCGATAGAACAACTGATGTTAACCAAAAAAATTGCCCAAGTTTTTTCGAAAAGTGAATTCTTTTTAGTTATTAAAATATATCGAATATCTTATAATTTATCGCAAAATATCTTATTAAAAAATGAAGCTTATATAAAAAATAGTTGAAAAAATATGTTGTTCATATCTTTAAAGGCAATATTAACCAAATTATAACTTGTTGAAAGTGATATTTAGTTCAAGGAAAATTGAAAAACTGGCATTTAACGTGGAACCAACAATATTTTGGGGAAAATTCATTGAACCTTTTCGAAAGTACTTTAAAAATCATTTTAAAGAAGTTGTCATTGAATTTATAGGGTAACAATTACTATTTTACTCAACGGCGTCTCTCCATATGTTTACCCCAAACCATTTTCCAGTTATTATATCTAAGTGACAAAAATAGATTAGTGTTCAGCTTAGAAAAATTTCTATTTAAAATGATTTTTAAAACAAAAAGTAATCTTAAAGATTAAAGAACTTATCTTTTAAAAACTAATTTAACTGTAAAATAAATATACTAGAATAGCCTTATTTTCATATAAAAACTCCTAAGGAAAATAATAAAAAGCGGAAAATTTTAATAGTACCGGATTTAATTTAAAAAGGTATTCAAATACCTTTATATAGTGATTAGCCATGAAAAAATCGTTTTTTTTTTTTTTTTTTAATATGTGACATAAATAAATTACTTGTATAAAGAAACCTTTGAACGTCAGTGCCTCATACACTTCAACGACACCTTTACGATACCAAACGCATATAGACTGTGTGAGGGTCAGCTTGTCTGATTAAAATAAAGATTTATTTCAGTTATTTTTTGGTAGGAAATTCTTTGTTGTAATTATTTGTGAATAATGAATATGGATTATTTATGAAATGTGATGAAAAGTGGAAAACCTTGTAAATTCGGGTTTTAGTGTCATCAATTACTATATATTGATATAAGATGACACCAATTGTAAGTGGCGTACATACTTTTTTTATCTTGCATCCACATAATAAATGTCGATGAAAACAATTACTTTATTAATGACTTCATTAACATCTTTATAAAATAAAAATTCAATAACCGATCAATATTTAATTAAATAATAAATATTTATCGTTGTCTTTGTTATTTACCGAAGTTCAGTTATTTCTGTTTATAGAAATACCACTTATAAAACAGCAAAGATATTATAGGCAGTTAATGTTTAGTCACGTTTTAAATAATTAGACAAAAATTTTGTTTATAAATATGTCGACATATGTACGCACATATTTTTTTTTCTAAGGGTCAGCGCACACCGTAAGATTTTCTGATCAGAAAATCTGATGGTCAACGCACACCATACCATCGAACAGTCCTATAAGAAAATCTGATCATACATGTATTTTCAGAAAATTTTCAAATTAAATAAATCTGATATTAGTTTTCGGACCCTGAATGTTCAAAAATTATTCAGGTGATCGTGATAGCGGAATATATATATATATATATATATATATATATATATATATATATATATATATATATATATATATATATATATATATATATATATATATATATATTTGGCTTAAATAGTTTATTGAACTTTATACCAAACAGCCAGTTAAACGTACAATAATCCGAATTATTTACTGTGGGTTTACATGCTTATGCATTTTGCACAAATCGATTTGTGCCATACAATTGAACTCTATTTGTGGTTTACACCGTTTAAGCAGTTTACATCATTCTAATTTTGAATAAGCATTTGTATAAGCAATTTAATTCTATCCAGATTTGAACTTGACACAAATATTATATTTCGATAACTTTAGACTCAATGATTTAGCTTGCTTATTTTTAAATTAATAGAATTCTGTTTTATTGAAAGACATTTTAATTTCATAATTCCTTGAAAACTGTTTTAACAAAATCAATAGCCATATGCTTAATTTTGTGTTTAGACATAATTGTTACAGAATTTTTTTATTACAAAGATTTATTTCAAATCTTAATACAGTTTCAGACACTTATTTACTGTCCTATTATGTATTTTCTAACAAAGCAGATTTTGATCAAGCAAAATATTTTTTGAAACAAGCAATTTCCAAACTTGAAGAAACAGATATGCAATTATTTTAAAATTTTTATTAATTTTTTTCTAGACTTTTAAGAAATTATATAAATTTAAGACTACATTATATCGTGAGAATTAGAAATTTTTTGATCGTATATACTGTTTTGACCTTTCGTTGAATCTATTTAGCAAATATCCTACAATTTTTATTCAATTTTTTGGCTGATTTCAATTTTATTCAAAAATACATTCGAGGTTGTGAAAATTTTAAAACATTGGGCTCCAGAAATTTTGATTTTTGAAATAATATTAGTATTAAATGTTTTAAGATTTTGTAAAATTTTAAAGATAACTTTCTTTTTGTAAGAATTTATAAAATTTGCATTCTATTTGGACAAAGATGAATATTGTTTTTATTATTTATGGAAGTGTAAAAACATTAATAATGAATGATAAAAATGTATACAACAATATAATACATATACATATATAATATGTATGTATGTTTATATTTGAATAAATATAAAATATTTCTTCAACAATGATTCAAAGATTTACTTATTGTTGTAATAATAATAAGACAATTGATGAAATTAATGACAAAAAACGTTGCACATAAAAAATATCTAAATATCTGTTTACAATAACTGCTTAACTATTATATTTTGTACCTATATACCTAATGTACAAATAATGTTTGTCTTATAAAATAACTATACTGAAAATGTGAAATAATGTTAATAATGCTTAGTTGTTTGTCTAGCCATCATTAATCCTTGTAGACCATTGAAATGTATCGTTTATTCGAAATTTATTTATCTATGCAATCAAAGAAGCAGCAAAAAAATCCATCGCATCTAATGATGGTCTGTGTTTTTTGCGAGCAATAGAAATTTTATCATCCTGTTGAAGAAAATGAGTATGGAACAAGTTTTTGGGTTTTCAAAAGTAATTAAGGTATTAACATGTGAAGAGAACAACTAACAGAGTAAATTGTTTGAATATTCGACATATAGTTGAGTATTAATGTTTGAACTGTTTTTAATCATTAGCATTCATAAAATACTCTATGTTATTATACTTTGATAATAGATATGTTATTATAAGTAAGTTATAAATACATATATTTGTACATGTATTGTAATTTTATTTGTGTTTATTAGCTAAATTTGAGCTAAAATTGTGGTAAATCAAACATTTTACTTCTAATTTTTTAAAATTTTCTTCTATATTTTATAGTTAAAAAAATCATAGATACATTTAGAAAATGAACTGCTAATTTTTTAAGGGGAAATTTAAAGTGTTACAGTTTTGTAAGATTCTAAATAAAAATAAGTTTTAAAATTTTGCAAGGTTTTAAATTATAATAATGAATGGACTAATTACCGAAGTAATTTCTTGATTTACACATGAGTATAACCTATCTCCAATTTATACATTTTATTTAACAAATACTATACAACCTTTACTAATAGCTACTTAAATTACCATTTAATTCTAATTAAATGGTTAATATAATTTGTATAGCATAGATACAAGAGAGAGACATATTTAACAGTAGATATTCATTGTTTACAAAACAAAACATGCGTAATAATCGTTTTGTAACATACTAATCTCACCCAAAAATTTTTTAATAATTTAATTATTATTATTAATAAGAATTAAGTGAAACAAAAAAAAAAAAAAAATTAATTTTAATTGCATTACAATAAAATTACTTGAATTTTATTATTTAAAATTCTCATTATGAAATTAAAAAAAATTATTTTTGCATAAATTATTGGTAAGAAAATTACACACAGTTTTTGTGCCGTTTGTGATTCTTTTCACACTTTTTGTTTTGGCGCAGATATAATGGCTACTTATTTAGTCACATGTGCTTAATTAATAGCGTGCATTTCTTGAATGGCTATAAGGACAATTGAAACAACGGCTTGTTTATACAATAGTGTGTTCCGCTTTAAGTATAATCACCCTAATATTTTGGACAAGAAAACTATTCAAATAATGTTTGTGTTCAAAATGTACTAATTGAAAATGTCTATCAGCTAGGCTGGATGTCCATAAGGATATCATATTATTTATAAATACACTTCATAAAATTTGTATATGGCTCAATTAAGATTAGCGTAACTCCTGTATCCTTTATGAAAATTCTGAAAAGTGGGCCATTTTTTCGAAGTTTGTGAAATTTTTGATTGTTCCTACAAGCTTCAAATTGGCAGACGTCGCTTGTAGTAACAAGTTTATTCAATGATAAATACAAAATCTGTTTAGTCCGCTTTTTGATAAAACTAGATGTCCGTTGTTCGGCAGCCTAAGAATTGTGAAAAACAACAATTCCGATATTGTCGGACAAATAACATTACGTTTAATCATAGTTAAACAAAGTAATTTTTGCAGTTGGTCAATTTCAAGTTTGTGGGATCAAAGAAAATTTTAGGGGCACCGAAAAAAATAAGACCTACTTTTCTGAATTTTCGTAAAGGAAACAGTTAAATACTCTCTCTCTCTCTCTCGTCGATCTTCTTTGAATGATGTGTCGACTGGATACAATACAAATTCTGTATGGGTTCCAGGCAATTGGTTAAGAAGTTTAAGCTTAGTTGAAAAAGAATTAAAAATTTAATAGTATTCTACTACTGCCCAACTCTTTGTTTCATTTAAGTACCTCTAAATAGTTTAAAGAGTAGGGGTTCCTTCTTATCCTTTCTTCACTTACCATATGACCTAAATGAATTCCTTTAGGATAACTAGTAAGGTTCAATACCGCACATGGTTTGCGCTCAAGCTAAATAAATTTATAGTCTGATGGGAAAAATTTCTAATTGATTTCTATTAAATAAAATAGTTAATAATTATTCAATCTCAGCTCAATTAGCTTGCAAATCGCAGATTCATTCAGTAATATATATGATCAAATATATAATAAATATAATATAAAGAAAAATCTGCGAAATGACACAAAATTTTAAATGATTGCCAGAAATAAATATTTTGAAATCTCTTACGTAAACTGTGAATATTTATTTATTATTGTCCAATGATAGCTCAGATATTAGAAAACTTAAAAATAATGTACTATCGATTTATCCAAAATTCCATTTTATAAAAAATTTACACAAAATACACGTGACTATTGTCGATCTATTAAGATAAAAATTTTTTTACAAAAATATCAACCAAAAAAACCACAAACAAAAAAAATTCATCACATTATTAATTATGCAAAAAAACCACTTTAAGGTCTCATCTTTAACAAAAAGAAAAAAATTATTTTAAAAAATAGTACGACCTATTAATAATACTTGATTTTAGTTGAAAATAAAAGTGGTTAACTTTTATAAAATAGTGAAAGATTAAAGACCTTGATTTTTTTTTTATTAGCGTGAAGAAGCAACAAATCCGGTTTCGTAACTGGTCACATTAAAAATTTGTTATAATCTATAACTATTGAGATTTGCCTAAAAACTATTTGATGGATTGTTGATAGTTTAAAATGATTAATTTTATCATGTTTTTTGTTTAAATAAATGATTGGTCAAATTAAAATTAATCAATATTAATTATCCTAAGGATATTAGCAATTATCCATTAAATAAAAATGTATTTTTGGAAATTAAAACAATCCAAAACTAGCAGTGTCTTTGAACGAAAAATGACTAATAAACATTTTGTTAACTCTTTTAACTAAATCAATAAAAATCATGAAATAAATTATATTGTTCTTGCAAAATAAGTTTATAGTATACTCGATTTAAAAATAAATAAACATAGTTAACAATTTTTTAATTATTTTCTATGAGAGCCGTTCATTATAGGTAATAAATTAAACTTTATGCATTAATTCTATACTAATAAAATTACTACATTGTTTACAAATAATTGAAATTTATTTTTTTGTATATATTAAATTTAAATAAGTAAATAACTAAAATCGGTATAAATACAAATTAATAAATTTAAAAAGTGAAAACCATGTGGCTCAAAACTTTTTTAATTATGAAACAAAGAAAAAATTTGCGGCTTTTCCGACAGATAATTGACATATTTTTCAGTATTCGTACTATCGTTGTTCCTTCAATGGTTTGTGTTTCCCCACACTAACGTACAATAAAAAATGCCAAATTATAAAAATATCGTTGGTGACGAATTAAAAAATGCCGAAACTGTGACAGAAGCTGCATTGAATGACTGAGTCTGAACTGTGACGGCCAAGTTTAGATACAACTCTATTAGATTCAACAGAATAATTTTATCTCTAATTAAGACAGAATGACTGAACTGTAACATTAAATAATTATCTGAATGTAATGAAATTTACATATAAATAGTTATTTTTTCTAAACGGATATGCAAAGGGGAGGCGTATCGAATCGTTTTGGCGGACAGATATTTCTAAATAAAAAATAAAATGTAGTTAATATAAGAAAAACAATGCAATGATTAAATTTGATAAAATAATTTCAGTAAAATTAATTCTAAAACTCACTTCAAACAAATTTAGTGTATTTTATGTTTAATCAATTTTTTAATTTCAATACTATCTGTTTTTCTAAATCATAAATATCGATGTATTTGTCAATATAATATAACTGATATTGTATTATATAATAGTAGTAATTAATATCAATTCATTTTAAAGGCATTAAAATACTTACTTAGTGTAATTATAATCAATCAAATAATTAAAATAAATATCTCTTCTCTTAACAAACAAACATTACTAAATCATTAATTCATATAACTAAGTAATATTTACTTATTAATACCACATAGTCTAAAAGCTAGTGTACATTTTTAAAAAATGTAAAAATGTTTAGAAATAGAAAAGTTCTTAAGTAGATAATTTACACTGTCGAATAAGTTTTGCCACAAATAAGTAGAATCGGAGGAAAATGATTCTACCAGTTAAATTACGTTCTAATTTAAAGAAGTTCAAAAAATAGAATTACAGCTAGATACTAGAATGTTGCCGTTATATTTGGTATAAAATTTGCGTTATATTATCATCAAATCGTCAATTTCAAAGGTGTTATCAAAATGCAATCATTGAGGAATTACAGCTTTCCATAGAGTTAAAAAAAGCATTGTTTTCCCCATGTTTCGTGGTATATAATTGAAGTGGTAAAACTTAAGAATTTCATCTAAACATATATTAACTTTTATAATCAACGTTAGCTTCATATTTATGATTTATTTATTTATATGTAAGATGATGATATATAGTAATAATTCTAACTTGATTGGTTCTCACTTATTCCAGTCAGTCAGTCAGTCAGTCGGTCGTCTCACTTAAAAACAAAGTAGTGAAACGTATTAATTACTCTTTTGATTGTGAGAAGAAATCGATTCAATTCATATATCTATAGTGAGTGATAAAGTATATAACACAACAACATTATATTTATACATATAATATATTGTAATATTACATAATACTAAAAAATAATAATAATAATTTCTTTTAAACTTCTAACCTTTTAATAACTGTTTTCAAATACTTATTACATGTTATTTTATACATAGTAAAGTGTACACTCTACTTATAGAACTTACATATTTATATTAATTTATTTATCTTAGGTTAGATATGCTATACTGAATGATTCATTATGGCCAAGCGCGTACACCATTCGATTTTCGGTTCAGAAAATTTAATGTAACTCTTAAAATTTATTTTATATTAGACCTCGCACACGGTAAGATTTCTATATAAGATATCAGATTTTCTGATCAGAAAATCTTATCATGTACGCATTGCATCAGAATTTCGTATAAGAATAAGAAGTAGGCTATCTGTTAATTAAAAAAGTAATTAATAAATTTAAAATATTTTAAGGTTCATTGGTTCATTGCGGTTCGTTGTACGTATCCGATGATATCCGATGATATGCGCTTGCTTAAGATTTTTATCTGATGTATGATCAGATTTTCTTATAAGAATTTCTTCTAGGACTGTCCGATGATGTGCTTTGATCTTTTGTTTAATAGGCTTAGGGTCTGTTCATAAACTTTTTACTTCAAGTTTAGTCACTGTAGAACCCTTTTCTCCTGGTAGTCTAATGTAGCTTTAAAAAAAATCCTCTTCTCAGATGGACATAGTTTTTGTTATTATTTAAGAAAGTTTTTATTTTCAGTTAGCAAATCATTAAAAACAGTATTTAATTAAAAATAAATAGGGCTGGTATTTGTAATATATTTCATAATATATACTACACACTTTCATGCTAAAATAGTAATCTTGCAAGTAGTTATGAATTATGAGGCGAACATCTTTTTACACAAAACCAAATAATATTTTCATTGTACGTACAGAAGAAAACATATTATCGAAGCTTAGCGTAGTGTTTGAAATATTCCCTCATTTCTATTGCATATGCCACGAAGTTTATGGACCCAGTCTTAGCTATTTGTGATTGAAGTTAGCCACAATTATTATATGGTGTGAGGAAAAAAGTTTTTGTTTTATTGTTAATAAATATAAAATTTACAAATAGTAAATGCTGATATATTGAGAAAAAAGAGAACAACTTTTTGTAGCTTAATAATGTTTGTATTAACAAAATTATATTAAGTGAAACGTTCTCTTTATCGGCAATCAGAAAATGGCGTAAGCAAGCTTAAAACTGACAGATAACAGTTTTCTTTTTCTATTCTAATAGGTAATTCAACAAAAATACGTAATGCAAAAACTGTTTTGTCTAAAGTTGAGTAATAGACACCACTTTACATCAATGATACTCCCATAAAAATGCAAACGAGATGCTAAATGTATATTCTAAGCTCGTGAACGTAATTGAAGAATTACTGGGTAAACCGTAAAAAGATAAAACACAATTATTAGAATTTTCTTTAAAAAAAATGTGTAAGGCAAATTACGCTACATGTAAATTTCTTGATTTCTTTACAATTAAATAAGATTTATTTTATTCAATTTGCCATGGAATATTTCATTGATGACGGATTAGAATAAAATTTTGAATGAGAGGAAATTTTGTTTTTTGACCCTATTTGGTAGAATGCTATATCCTTAGATATTTGTCCGAAAATCATTTACAGTATCTTTAAAAATTTACTTCTTTTTAAAACCAAGTTTGAAAAGACTCGTTTAAGTCATTTTCCAGAAAAATTGAATAAAACAAAATGGGTCAACCGGTATATCGATTTTCATGACGTTATTGGAAAAGTATTTGTAATAAGTATAAAGTTAAATTTTATTGCCCAGTGTTATTATAATAAATTTCTCATACATTAAATTGAATTATTCAGTAATTTACATATAATTTTTATTTAATGCTTACATTATTTATTTGTAAAATTTGTTAGTCAACTTACTTCTTAACATATTATTGTAATAAAGTATTTTGCCTTCTTCATGTTAAATAATAATATTAATAAATATCATATTTAATTTATGTAATAATGAAAGTTTAATAATTTCCAAAAAACAAAATAATAATCATAAAAAAACTGCATATATCTTTAAAAAAATAAAAAATAATGCAGATGATTTGGGTCGCTTCTGTCACTTACATTTTTATTACATGTATCAATAATTATAAGTGTTATTTCCGTATATTTATTTATTGAAACGTTGTAATTAAAAGATTTTAAAATTATTAAAGCCTTTCAACAACAAAAAATGTTTAAAACATGTTTGAATACTAAAATACATTATTTTTGTAATATTAAATTAAAATTTTACATACTTAAACTTCAATAAATTTCATTACAATTTTATATAATTTTAAACATTTTTTGGGTAAATAAATATTAAGTTATAATCATTCTGGGTACATTCATTGTGTTAAAAATCGATATATTTAATGTGCTGATATGCGCTTCCACCAACATAAGATTTCCGAGGAAAGTTATCAACGAAAACATCTAAACTAACCATACCTTTTTATCTCTTGTTTCTTCTACTCTATCTCCTTTTTCATAATTTTTGCATCTATCGAAAATGAAAATATTCCATATATCGTATTAATTATTATAAATAAAACAAGTGAAGATAATAACTAACAGTGTTAATTGTTTAGATTGTCGAAATATGGTTAAATGACAATGTTTGAACAACTTTTAACCATTAGCATTATAATTAGTGGCGAATTTTAATAGTTTACGAACAAACGTTACAAAGAAAACTCGTTTGTTTTGAAAAAACAAACATTTTTCCTTTGCATTTTTCTAATTATTTTGCGATTTACAAGTTAGATTTACTGAAGCTAATGGTCCGATTTTGAAAGCTCACATTTTAGGTCTAGAATACGCCTTCAAAATTTTGGCTTATAAGAGACATTCTGTTATGATATGTTCAAAATAGTTTTTCTACTCAGTTACTTTAGCATGAACATAAACATTTACTAAATTGGAATTGTTCTTAAATGATAGATTCTGAGAAAATTTGAATGATTTGGCACATTTTAATGTTCATATTTTATTCGATTATTAAACAAAATAACAAAAGAAATAAAATATAAATTTACAAAATCATTATTTAATATAAACTTAATAAAATAAAACAAGCTCATCATTATCTCATTACACAGACTATGTAAATTATAAATCATAAAATATTTCATGTACTACAATAATTAATCAGTTTTAAACTACAATAAAATCATATTATATGAATTTATTTAACCTAGATGATCTTTACAAAATAAATAATAATAATAATAATAATAATAAATGAACTACAAAGTATAAAGAAAGTAAAAGTCATAGTCATCATAATAATAATAAAAATAATAATAATTTTACAATAAATTTTTGAATAAATTAATTTTAAAATTTAACAGTAATATAAAATATATAATAAATATATGACTTTGTTTAACAGAATATTATAATATTTAATCGCATTTATGAATAATATAAGATGAGATGAGAGGTAACGTGTTGAAAAATTAGCAGTGCCCTATATAAATAGTAAGGTAGAAATATATAGACAAATGCATAAACGTATAGAAATCTGAGCGTAAATGCAATGCGATAAAGTGTACACTTTCCAAAAAAGTGTAATCAGTCTGAGGTAACAAGAACATTCACCGAGAACAATTTGGATGCCAAAATTATATTTTTTTCATTATTTGTAGAGTTTTATAGTAATAAATTGAACCGACTCAAGGGCTAAGCAAAGGTAAAGGTGCTAATACCTTTAAACGGTTGACATCTTAGACTGGAAGGGTACGGACTAGAATCCAGGTAGCGACAGTATTCGTTACAGCGTTATGTATTCTAAAATAGTCGAATGTAGTTTAAAATAATTAAGATTAAAAATAATAATGCAGGGGGCCTCGAAAAAACCAAGATTTCTCCCCATTATTAGTATTATTATTGTTATAATTAGTTAGAAATTTATTCCTTGCCTTCTAGGCAAAATACTCTGTAGAATATCGATTCGATTACAAAAATGAAAAGTAAATAGTCCCTGTAGTATAAAACAATCCCACATGGTACCTTCAACTAAATTATAATACATATGATGAGATGAAATAATTCAATGCAAAAAAAAAAAAAATAATAATAAAGCTTCGACGCCTGTGAGATTTGTATACGCTTAACAATAACAGATTAATATATAAAAGAACAGATATTATTTCCTTATTTATAAAATAATTATTATTTAATTGAGAGTTATACATATAAACATCATTCTTTTTTTTAATTATTAAATAATAAATTTAATAAATATTATACAAAAAAAGATACCTGTGAAAAAACACATGTAACTAATTAAATTTATTTAGTTAAAAATTCATTCTTAAAAAAGAATATTATGAGATAACAAAGCACTTTATAATTTAATAAAATAATTTTACGTTATTTTGTTTATGATATTTTTTTTTATTCATAATAAATTAACATATTATTAATTTATTAATTATAATTATGTAATGAATTAACTTAATACATTATACGGTTGTGTATTATGCTGGTCAGAATATAGTAAATATATATTTCATTGATTAAAAATTATTAATTTATTAATAGATATTTTTTGCTAATTATAATTTATGATTAAATAGTGTGGAATTTTAACTATGAGCTTCTGTGTAAATATCTTTGACCTTAAATTCACTTTATTTTTCTGAATTTTTATAATAATTTTCGGATTCATTTCACGGGAAGAACATCAAAAGTAGCTAAGAATTTTCAATTTTATATATTTTTTATAAATACATGATTGTTATACCTTCAATGATATTCAGTTTTTTAAGACAATTCATTTGGTTATCTAATAAAATCAAAATCTATTCTCAGAAAATTGATTTTCTTGGGAATATCTTTAAATAAAATTTGTAGTTTAAATTGAAAAATTTTAGCTTGTGTTATTTGATAAATCGTTCAGAAGATGGCGTGTGCTTTGCTACACCACGACCATCTGGTAAATTTGACGATCCCAAGACCTGATTATTATACCGCTTCCTAAGCACGATAGCTTTCGGTTAACTTATCTGAATTCAATTTTAGTTTATCTATTTTGTATTGAATTTATTTTTGTGATAATTTAGTTGTTAAACCTCCCATTATATATTAAAAGCAGTATACTTTGACACAGTAAATAACTATTGCAATTTATTTTATTTCAATAATTGAATCATAAAAAAACACACATATATTGAAGAGGCGTTTTGTGAAAGCAATTAAATTTAGAATTTGTAATTTTATGGTCGTTCTTGAAGTTGAAGAGCGTACATAATAAATTTTTTAATTTAATTAGTCAAGATCTATACATCATGACCTCAAAATGTCTAATTTATTTGACCCGTTGCATAACTTGATTATTCGAATAACTTTAATTGTTAAAATGTTATATCATGACTTTAAAACAAATTGTATTTACAAAGCACGAATTAATTTATATATTTAAAGATATTTATTAAGTCAAGTAATGAAGATAACAACTATTATTAAATATGGAATATTGTACTAATGTGATTTTGAGTTGAAATTTTAACGGGATCTGAGGAGTTTATCAAATAAAATGTTTCGAACATAAGTTCTATGATTTTTTTAAAAACATAAACATTTTTAATACTTTTCTTGTATCTTTATTACCTCCCTTATGATTTAGCTCATTCACAAACTTGAAGTAATTTGGTAGACATAGAACGATGATATAGAAATTTCGTAGAAATGGTATAACGATTAGATGATTTTGTAAACACTTGCTGAATATCGTAAGATTATGAACAATGTAAAAAAGACACTTTTGAATTTCGTTTGTCAATATTGATCTATATATGTCTATTACGCTGTAACTTACAAACGCATACATCGATTTTGATGACATTTGTTTAACATGATTTTCATATTCAGAAAATTTACAGTACAGTTTTTGGAAAAATTTGATATATTCTTTCGGGAAAATCTCCAATCTGAAATCGATGTCAAATTAAACGACATAATTAGGGGGAAGTAACTAAATTTTTTCTTTTTTCTTCGCGGGGAAAATCTTTAAAAATACAAATTTCTTTTCTTTGAAAATCTAATAAATGCAAATTATTATATGTATACAAATAGATATCAGGAAATATTTGAAAACTGTGCTTATATTATAAGCCCCACTTTGGAAAAAATTTGTAAATATAATCATTTTTTTGT
>CM035594.1:26734478-26770311 GCA_020423425.1 Chrysopa pallens | reverse complement strand
TTGTTGAGTAAATGTTTTATCACAGACATCACAAGAAAACGGCCTTTCTCCTGTATGAGTCCGTTTATGTCGAACTAAATGATGTTTTTGGGAAAATCTTAGGCCACAATCATCACAAGCATATGGCCTTTCTCCGGTATGAATTTTTAAATGTTGAACTAAACACTGTTTTTTCATAAAATTTTTACTGCACGTGTCACAAGAAAATGGTCTTTCTCCGGAATGAGTTCGTTGATGACGACTTAAATGATGTTTTTGGGTAAAATTTGAATCACACATATCGCATGCATATGGTCGTTCACCAGTATGAATTAATTTATGTGCTATTAAATTTTTATTATCCGCAAATTTTTTAAGACAAATATCACATGAAAATAATTTTTCTCCAGTATGAATTCGTTGATGTCGAACTACACTATGTCGACTATTAAACATTTTATCACAAGTTTCACATGCATACGGTCTTTCTCCAGTATGAATTCGTTTATGTTGAACTAAATGGTGTTTTAAATTAAATTTTTTATTACAAACATCACACAAAAATTGCTTGTCTCCTCCATGAATTGGTTGAAGTTCAAGTAAATTATTTTGCAGTGTAAAACTTAATTCACTAAAGTCACAAGTGAATGGTTCTTCCAAAATTTCATCTTTAATCATAAATTTTGCATGTAATTTTGGTACAGTTTTCATATTTTCTATGACCAATCTAGACTGTTTCTCTGCTTCCCGTTCCGTTGGATGATTAC
Source organism: Chrysopa pallens (assembly GCA_020423425.1). NCBI lineage: Eukaryota > Metazoa > Arthropoda > Insecta > Neuroptera > Chrysopidae > Chrysopa > Chrysopa pallens. The sequence continues at coordinate 26,769,565 of CM035594.1, read as the reverse complement.
GTTGATGTCGAAGTAAACTATATTTTTCAGTAAAATTTGTTCCGCATACACTACATGAATACGGTTTTTCTCCAGTGTGAGTTCGTTTGTGTCGAATTAAATGATGTTTCTGAGAGAATTTTGCGTCACAAATATCACATGGATATGGACGTTCTCCAGTATGAACTCGTATATGACGAATTAAACTGTATTTATCAGAAAATTTTGTATCACACACATGACATGAATATGGTCTGTTTCCCGTATGAATTCGTTTATGTTGAACTAAATGTTGTTTAAAATTAAATTTTCTATCACAAATATCACATGAAAACTGCCTTTCTCCAGTACAAATTGGTTGATTTTCTAGTAATTCACTTTGTAATGTATAATTTAAATCACCAAAGTCACATGAAAATGGTTTATTTAAGATTACATCTTGATTTGTTACTTTTATATGAGATATTTTCTTTATTTCTATGTTTTTGATAAAATCTTTTGGTTCATCAGGTTCTTCCTTGATTGACAGCGAATGTTTAACATTTACATTTGTCATTTTTAATTTCATTCCAAATTGATTAATTATGAATATAAACAAACGTTTTTAGGTCAATAATTACAAAATCATAAATAATTTTAAATATATGTGTGTACATGTTTCTACAACTTAAATATTAAATTCATTTAAATAATAATTCATGGTCATCGGCCATAACTGTTTTAAAAATCCCATAGACATACAATTTGTTAGACTTATAGTTTAACTTAAAAACTATAGAATGTTATTATATTTTTAATATTGTGACCAATATATTTCACTTGTCTGTTTCATTATATTATTTTATACCTAATCGTTTTCGTATATTGGCGAATGCTATGTGGCGTTTATCAAGGTTGCGGATTAGATTTCCGCTGATTATTAAATTATTGGAATATTGCGATGAGCTTATGAAGAAAAAAAAGTCGGTAAAAATACCTACTTTTACGATGTATTATTCCCAACCGCTATTAAAAACAACAACAATGGGACAGTCATAGATTTCAATGGAATATAATATTTTTATCACTTTGTCGTCCTTCTCCATCGCTTCGAGATGTAGTGAAGTATTTGACTTTCGAATTTAATTCATATTTCATTTATTTTACGAATGAAAAATAAACTGAAAATATTAGACAATAATATCCAGTTCATTCACTACATTTTGTGCGCTCGCACTTATTCATGTACATGAATGTATGTATATTCATGTACATTCTACTATAAATTCATATTGGTCTATGGTTATTGTGGTTTTTATTTGACAGATTGACGATTGTGTTTTATCAAAAATTAATTTTATTTCTTGTGTTTATAAAAAACAAAAATAATTGAAAAATGTAAGTAATACATAAAAAATAAATATCAAACAATGGCTTTTAGAAATATTATTACAGACAATGGATATGGATATTGTTTCAAACGAAAACAATACCGAATTTCGATTAAATGCAACAAATACAGACTTCTCAAACAGACGTAATAGTGTATTCGATCAACTAACAAAATTAGAAAAATCCGTTCAAAATACTCTTAAAAAGAATACGTATAATAATGATACCTTTGAACGTAATCATTCTTCACCATTTTCAATATTATCGAAACAAGTGATTAAGAAAAAGTATACAAAATCATTTCGAGGTAAAGAAAGTATTTTTAAACGTCCAGAAGCACCAATCAATAAATGTTTATTACCACGTAAAGTACCTGATTTTAAAATAAATCCACAAAAATGGAAGAAATATACTTTGGATGATGTTACACCAGAGGATTTATCAAATCGACAGAATACAGCGGCTGCGTTATCGTTTTTACGTGAACTGGAAGAACGTAAAAAGACTGAAACAAAAGAACACGATATAAGTGAAGAGACAGAATTTAAGCCGACTTTCAAAACATCAGCGATCATTTCGGATACGAAAACGGTCGATCAGGATAAACCATTATTTAAAAGTTCTGTATTAGTTATGCCTGAATATATGGTTGGACAGCGTAAAAAATCTGGGAAAAAGCAAAAATCGAATACAAATAAAGAAAGCCGTAAAGAATTAAAACTCGATCATCTTTTAGAGTATGATGACGATGAATCTTAAATTTTCGGATTATTCAAATGATTAATTTTTAAACTTTATTGATTTGAGAGAGAATTGGTTAAAATTAAATTGTATGGCTTTTTTTATTTAATTTTCCTGTACATTTTTGTCAGATTTGCATGACTTTTTTTTAATTGAAGAAAAAGAGGTTAATAATATAATTTATTAATTTTCATACTACGTTTAAAAATTTTTAAAACGTCCATGAAAATAATAGAATTGTTGAATATTATCAAATAAGTTTTTGACGTATATTAAAATAATTTGAAAGTTTTTGAACTTTCACCATTTCGCTTAATCAAAACAATATTGTTAAATAAAACTATTTATAGAATGTATAAATAAATAATATGACAATATTTATAATAATTTGTCTTCATTTATTGATTTTATCGTGAGATACATAGGATAATTTAGAAAATTAAAATCTTAATTTTTCGAAAATTAATAGTTTAAAACCGGTTTTAAAAATCATGCATACCAACTTCCTAAGTACAATATAAGTGTCCATCTACATGCTATCACAAATTTTACCCGTGTACCATCATCGTAATGTAATTGTTTCGATCGATACTTTTTTTTAATCGTAACGTTGAATTGATATTTTATAAGCCCATGATTTATATTTATATATTGCTACATTGAAGTGTATTGACATTTTAATTGTGATCTATTTTTTAAATCATACGTGATTTTCCAGTAATGAACATAGCACTAAATTCTAGGGGTACCTCACGCTCAAAAACAGTTTGTTTTCAATCCTCTTATGATATTAAGGGTAGTAATTCTTAATAAAAGGTCCAGTTTGTATCTCATGCAGCCAATGCAATATACGGGGTTGGAGCACTCAGGACTGTCCAAATGTTTTACAGCTTATCTAAAGGTTTAGCCAAAAAAATTGGATTAACAGCTGAAAGTAACTCAAATTATCTTTAAATTTAAATTATTTTAAATGATTAAATGTTTTTAAGAATTTAGCATTATTGTCATGTTGTTTAAAAAATCCCTTAGAAATCGTAATATCACCAATTCATTGACATTTAGTTATTAACCAAGAGTCAGCTTGTAAATAGACCCGGTACTTATTTTAAAAAGAAGCATGCACAGTGTTTAAAATAACCAAATTACAAACATTTTAACATAGTTTCGGAGTGAATTGAATATCGAAAATTTATTCGAAGACATTGATTTGTAAGTATATACAGTATTTTTAATAAATCATTAAAAATTAAAAAAAAAATTATATCGAAAATTTTTTAAGCACCGATAAAGACATTTTTTTTACAAAATGGCGTTTATTTTTTATAATAGTTTTAATCTAAAAAAGTTGTAAACGATGTAATAGGTTTTCTTCAATCGAAAAATGTTTAGAGACATATTATTAGGGTTATTTTCGTTCATATTCGGACTTTTATTTGTACTAATTGGTGTCGCAATAGGTATTTAGAATTTTCTAACCTTACACTAACCTTTTGTTGCTAGTAATAACATAAAAAAAATTGTTTTTTTTTTTTTCTTAAAATAGGTTGGTTTGTTATTTGGAAATTATTTTTATCGAAATTTAAATTCGTTCGTGAGTTAATTGGTGGTATGCAAGAGGAGGAAACTTCGAAAACAGACGAAATAAGAAATACACGTAAAGGGAAAAACGTACGAAAAGACTAATCAAAAATGAATATCCGTTGTGCAAAACCAGAAGATCTGATGAACATGCAGCATTGTAATCTGCTATGTTTACCAGAAAATTATCAAATGAAATATTATTTTTATCATGGACTCTCATGGCCACAATTAAGTTACGTGGCCGAAGATGAAAAAGGGAAAATTGTTGGTTACGTTCTAGCAAAAATGGAAGAAGATGGTGAAGAAAAACATGGTCATATCACATCATTAGCCGTAAAACGTTCACATCGTCGATTAGGTTTAGCACAAAAATTAATGGATCAAGCTGCACTTGCAATGGTTGAATGTTTTCAAGCTCAATATGTTTCATTGCATGTGCGTAAAAGTAATCGAGCTGCACTTAATTTATATACGAATTCACTAAAATTTAAAATATTAGAAATTGAACCGAAATATTATGCGGATGGTGAAGATGCATATTCAATGAGACGGGATCTTACTGAATTTGGTAAAAAAGACAATTTGGGTGTAATATCACAAACGGAACTTGGCTATGAAGAAAAAGATTCTAATTCATCAAAAAAAGAGATCAAAGTCGCATAAAATTATGGCTTTTGTGCTTTATATATATTATATATAATATATAACTTTGTAACATTTCATTATTTAAGATATATTTTGATTTTATAAAAGAAAAAAAAATTAGTTTTTATTTTTTAACTTTTCTTTCTCTGTTGGTAATACTTGTTACCAATTATTTGGTAATGCTGTCATTGAAAATATTAAAACTGAGGATAGAAAAATGTAGTTTGTAATTAGTTATTTTATTCTTCCTGTGTCATTTTCAGATTAAAATTTGGATTTTTAGTTTGCCGTGAGACGTAAACGTTTGGAAATGAAAAATGATGGCCACACACTTTATTAAAAACAAACCTGATTGTATAAAAAATTTCTAATATACAATTTGGTTTATAATTTTAAGACGTAAAATTTGCTCCAACAAGAAATCAGTCAAAAATACCTACAACACACGCAAATAAGGGAGAGAAACAGATGGATAAGTACTGGACAGAGTTGGTAGCATGATATTCTACCTCCATTGTGCTGGGATTTAAGCAGTAACAGCATTCTCAATAACGAAAAAAGCCACAGTTTAGAAAAATGCAAATGAAACATTTGTAGTAGAGGCTCGCTCTATCTACTTTAGTAGTGATTCTGGAAATTAATTTATAAATTTGAAAACCAACGATCATTTTCTGGTAGAAATTTATTTCTTTTTCAGCATTTTCTTCCATTACATACTTCTATTAATTTTTTACTTTGTTTCAATTTACGAAATAAATCTCAAAAAAATTTGAATAGTAATATATGATTAAACTGAGTTAGTCATTGTGCCTTCAAACCTATTTTTATACATTTTTTTTTAAATTAAACTCAAGGCGGATTATAGAGAGCCAATCTTTGATACAGTATATCTTACGACATGAGTTTTGGAATAAAACCAAAGTCTATTCAAATGATAATTTTAGAAAAGTTAATGAAAAGTGTGTATTTTGTCAAAAAAAATGTTTTAAAAGCTAAACCTAATAGTAGAAATATCTATTTGTCAAATTTGGACATACAAAACAAATTAAAAAAAACAATTATTTACGCGCAGAAGTAACGAAGAGAAGAACTACAATGTATTTAAAATCTTACCTCAGGTTCAATTTTTTCTAGGATGATTTTAGGAAAATGGGATGAGGTTTTTTTTAATTAATGTAAAATAGAAAATTCGAAATTCTATTCAATAATATTTTATGTATATATATATTTAGAATCCATATTAAATGTGCGATAAATGTTTTGTTTTTTTTATACAAAATTTAAATAAAATAAAATTATAGGATAATTATAAATTTACAATCAATTTTTTTTCTTCTAATAGTCCATTCACACTATTACCATTATAAATTGTGATGGTTTATTTTAATATTATGCAGGAAATTAATTAAAAAAATTTCATTCTGCTTGTATTTTTATAAGTAATGTTGTTATCTATAAACCATTGCAATAAAAATGTGTTAAGGACCCCTCAAACAATATATAATTTATTTTTATATACACTTTCACAACACCGATATAAATTATAAAATCAATGAACATAAAATACTTCCATCCAAATACAGTACTTTTTTCTCTCAAAAAACAGAATATTCTAATATTTCCCTCCTCCTTTCATATTACTTTCATTTGAAGTTCTTGCCAAAAATAATTATCCAAATGTATTAAAATTTAACATGTGTAGTCTAAACATGAAAACGGAGGGCTTGTAAAAAATTTTTTTCTCGTGAAAAGAATTCTAAATATAAACTTTTTATTTTAATTATATAAATTTTTTTCGGAGGCATTTACTTCGTTAAATGCATGTAAAGATTGTGCATGTCAATTTTCAGTACATTTTGATAGTTTATGAGTTATTTGTGCGATGTAATCGGATTGAATATGATATCGAATTTCTTATGGAATCCGATTTAATTCCATTCATTTCAATACGAAATCAATTGGAATTTTTCTCCAAGAAGTTCATATTTCTTTTTTCAATTAAAAAAAAAATAAATATAAATAATTGTTGTGCAATGTTCTTATTAATAATCTTTACGATCCTCAATATTAATACTAAGAGCTCGTTTTTACCTCTCCGATTAACAAATTTAATCGCATTTTAACACCAAAGCGTTTAATATTTTAGCTGTCTTGACAGTACATTATCAATAGATGACTATTCATCAATTTTCATTACAAAATTTCTTTTAGTCACTGTATTAACTGCAAGTTAAGTTAAAATTGATTTTGATTAAATTAGTTTTTAGAGAAGATTAAAAACGAGCATAAAAAAATATTTCAAAATGGTCCCAAAATAAATTTTTAAAACTTATACTAATTAATTTTTTATTTGTATCCATTTTTATTTTATCTACTATAATTTAATATTTTGAATAATATATTTAAAAAATCAAAATTAATATATTTTTATAATATAATTAAATTCTTATCTTCACTAAAGTTATCACAGTACAAATTAATATAAATGTTGAGGATCTCTGTTCTATCTATACGATTATGTATCAAATGAAATATATTTAAGTTGCGATCGATTTAAGAGCTTTCATGTTATCTCTTTTCATAATAGACTCCTTATAAAAAAATTTTTCTAATCAATCTAATTCAAAATTAATCGGAGTGAATTGGAAATTTACTACTGCATTTCTTTATTTATTTAATTATGATTTAAATTAAAAGTTTAATCACTAGGACTGTAAAGATCAATAAAGGATGAATTTTTACCGCCTTTAATTATGGTAAAAGTGAAAACTGTAAGCATGAAAGCTTCTAAAACATACGCATGCATTTATTATTACAAAATTTGTTTTAACAGTATCCTACTAATTATATTCTATAATTTTTTTTATAATTAATTTATAGCCACAGATGTGTTTTTTTAATTTAAGATCATTAACCATTGTTGAATGAACATTTCTGTCATATTGTAGTAAGTTATTGATTTGAGTTTAATTTAAACATCTGTGAGTCAGTATTTTATATATATATATATATATATATATATATATATATATATATATATATATATATATATATATATATATATATATATATATATATATATATATATATATATATATATATATATATATATATATATATATATATATATATATATATATATATATATATATATATATATATATATATATATAGAAAAATTTATTATTTTGGCATTGGAAAATTGTAAATTACATTGTATTAGCTGCGAATTATCCAAAGGTTGTCCAAAATTAAATATTTCTGCAGCAATGTTCAAAATTTCAGTTAATTGACTTTTTTTAAATTAAGAAATTTTTCTAAATTCTGTTTCGGCTTTAAATCAAGCAAAATCTAAAAGTAGTCGGAAGACCTCTTTAGGCTTTTTAAAAAGGTAAATCTAGGAAGACTAGGCCCTCCTAATATAGTCGACACTTAATTTCTACATGTAATGTGAAAACTCTTTCATGGCATTTTTATCTAATAGATTAGTCGTTTTTTTTCTAATTAAATAAACAAAATTGTGCGTATAAGGAACTTTATTTAAACCTAAATTTTTTTATTTAATTGTGAATAAATTTTCTGCTCCCAAAATTATTTACAAAGTTAATTGTTTTAAGCACTGCTTTTGTTTTAGCTTCTATAACAGATAAATAATAAGTTTTGCTTCCAAATTCTATTTAGATAGGTAGGAATAAACTGTTTTTGTGTTTAGTCAATGTTCTCTATTAAGAATATAGAATTATAATTCCTTACTTATTGCAAACAATTCATAATTTGTTTTAAACTTTCAAAATTTTGAAAATTTGGACGTTTTATTTTAATATTCGTTGTTATACAATATTTGTCTTCTCTCATCTTAAAAAAGTAAGAAGGTATGGAATTTTCTACAGCTAATCTATTTGACTGCTCCTGGTTGAAACTGCCCGGGGTACAGTTGTAAAGAGTAATGGGTATCTGACAGGACACTTTCTCTTGAACTATCATCTTCATAACTTCGGAATCCCAGATGATCCTACTTGCTGGTCGTGCCTGGCGAATAAAAAAACCTTTATTCACGTCAATCGGAAATTATCTATTCATATTAATATGATTAGATTGGACTTCTTTAACGTGTTTCTATTAACAGTTTTTATTTGACTATATGGGAACGAAATCTCTTGAATTTTTTTAAATAATTAAGTTTCACTTTATAAAAACAAAGGAAACAAAAATATTTAATCGAATTTTTTTCTAAGTCAATAACAATTCGTTTTCTCAGGACGAATAATTGTTGTAATTATTAGCTGTTTTTTTTTTTTAAATGATTGTTTAAAATATATAAAGCTATTCTTCTTTAAAACTATTTTGTAGGAATGTTCAATCATAGATGTCTCTTCTAAATTTAGATCACTCACAAAATGTTTTTTTGTTATTTCTGCATTTATAAACAATCCTCATTTGGTATCTTGAAATTTCAAGGGCAGCAGCGTTTTGATGACAAAAATGCATCTTGATGAAAAATTAGTTAAATATTTCGTATCTACATCTCAGTATGCGTTGATAAATTAATCATTAAAAGTAAATCTAATAAGTTAGCCATCTAAGTACATAGTATAAACATCCGTGTGGTATTATAAATATATTAAAAAGCTGCAGTTCTAATATAAATCCACAACATTGAGACTACAAATAACAAAACCAATTTAAGACTGTGAGACTTGAACCAGTGATAATTTTAAATCTCTAGCTGCATGTGAAATATCTACAACTGAGTCAACCATTTCTTGTACCGCTGTCACACTAGGGAATTGTAGAGCAGCTCTCTTTGTTTTTGCCACGGTAGCAGCTAACGCTTCAGATAATGCATTCGCACAGTTTAATATCTGCGTTCGAACATCATTTTGATTAATATTACGATGTACAGTGTCTCCAATATGAACTAAACGATGTGCACTTAATACAACAAATTTACCATGCGCTAAAAACACTTTAGGCGCTTGATTATGTTCGACCGTTTGTAAGAATGCATCGATCGCATGTGTTAAATGATTTGAATGTGTTATTGCTTGAGCTGCATAAAACGTTAATAATTGTTTATCATTCGAATCAATCTGATCCGTTGATTCCAAAGCAGCTGATTCAACATTCTGTAAAAGTGTATCATAACTCTTTTTAAATTCATTCGGTAATGAATCACGTATTTCTGCATGTTTCTTTATAGCACTTTCACGTGATTCTAAATTCACGTAATCATAATCTTCGAGCCAATCTTCATTGTTGTTCGCCTGTTGTGGAGATGTAACGACTTTTTTGAATAATAGTGTAGAGTTGCCTTGTATAAATGAAGCCGTTTGACGTACATCTTCGGTGAGTGCCCGTGAACATGCAACTAATTGATCGAGTGCATCAGGCGGTTTGCAATTACCTTCTTCGTGATCCAAATGCCGACATAGTGAGTCTATTGACCAGTCTTGTATGTCTAATGAATGTGCAGCTCTTTGGACTAAGGTATCAGCATCACGTAGGGCTTTCACCAACGGTCGTAATTTTATGGCTAAACCTAGAATAAAGAAAATAAATTCAATTATTGAACAATTTAGAGATAAAATACGATTATTTTTGTTTTCGAATGTTTGATTACAATTTTCTCCAGGGATTTGTGAAAAAAAATTTCAGATAAGATTTTATGCTCTATTACTACATTAATATGAACGAGACTCTTTTTAAAAGGCAAATTGAATCTAAATATCAATAGATATTTTGAACTTTTCAAAATAATCATTCTTCGAAAACGGATTTGAGCCAATGTTCATTAAAACATATTGAAAAACATTATATGAACACGATTTTCATGTTTTTCGAGTCTAATTTTTTATTTTTGATAAGAAATCATTATAAGAATACGGAAAAAATTTCTTGATCATAGATTTGAACGAAACTTAGCTTAAACACCACAAAAAAGTTATATATTTTGAAGAGGGTTTTTCGAAATACCTACATTATTTTTTGAGCCTAATTTTTAATATTTCCTTTAAGAATTTTCACGCATTTTGCAAGGTAAATGAACCTCAGAGGTACATCTTGAAAATTCTTCATCTAATCCTTACGTAATCTTTCTAATGTATTGTTTCAAGGAATCATCCAATAAATTTCAAATAAAAAATGCATTATTTTATACCTTTATCGGGAGCTTTTGCAGCATTTCCTAGAGCTCCTTCACTAAATTCAACAAGATCATGTAATGACGTTCGTAATCGAACTACAGCCAATTTAATATCCATTAATTTTGGTTCCAATTTTTCACGTATCCTCCATTGTGGTGTTACAAAACCTAATAAACGGCCAATAGCAGCTGTTGCTTCCGTTTGTAATTTCTCTAATGAATCCAATGCCGAATTAATTTCTAACGGTAATTCTTTTGTAACTGGATTCGATGCCGGTACATCGTAAACTCCTTGTTGTGACGATACGGTTGTCGTATTCTGTTGTACACTACGTGGACTTGGTTTTGGTACATCATAATCCGGCATATTTGCCAAGCTACTACGATTCGAAGAAGACAATGAATCAGCTGTCGTTAATGAGCTTGCCGAACTGCTTGGTGTTAACTGTTGCTGTGATAGTAACAACGGCCGTGGTATATCATAGCTGGAGTCAATAGAGTCACGACGTTGATGATGATGCGCAGATAAAGAAGACGCCGGTGGCGCTGGTGATGGCGTCAGTATTGGTGGATTCGGTGATGATCGCCAACTTCGTGGTGTATCGTAATTAATCGGTACAGCACGCGGTGGTACATCGTATGATTCTTGACTAACATCCGATAAGGGTGTATCGCCACGTGCTGGACTTTGATTGTTGTATCGTGGACTCTCGCATCGGCTTGGTGGTACATCGTAACGTATTATGTTATAATTTTGCGATGTGTATTGAGGGGTTGATGTTGGTGTAGGCGGAAGATCGTATAGAAATACATCGTTGATTTTTTTGGGGGTAATAACCTGAAAACAAAAGTATTTTCATTAATTAATGTATACAACAAATATATATATTTTCGCATATTAGTACAAAATTAAGGGCAATGACCTGAAAACAAAAGTGTTTTTGAAACGATTTCCTTATCGTTCCATTAATTATTTATATTATGTTGTTTAAATATATTATAGCCTAGAATTCATTTAGAATTTTTTTTTGGAAAAGATAGAAATAAACCAAAAACTTGGTTATTTCCATTTTTCACATGAATTTTGAGGTTATGTGAAAAAAGTGTACATACAAAAGTTGTAGATCTTTTTATTACCTACAAGTTTGCCATTTAACTTTTTTCCATAGGAATTGTAGTTTTCCTGGAAATCGAGATAAACCGTGTTTATACCTTAAAAATTCACCCCTTCCACTTCCCGACCACAGATCGCCTGTAAATTATTTTTTCTTTCATTTTTGTTATATTCTCTTCTGTTTCCAATGGGTTTCATCCTAATATATATATTTTTTTTTTGGTTTTCAGAATTATTGACCCTAGTCTAAGAACATATCAAAACATATATTAAGTCGATGGGCTATCAATTTCAAAATGGCACAAATGTTTTCAAATCAGCTGAATAAAATCATCCTAATGTGAATCGAGCTATATACAATTTTGTTTTATTTATAATTGAAAATATCTTGAACAGGCAAAATAAAAATTGAATTTTATTTTATCCAATAAAAAAAAATCATATAATTTACGGGGTAATTTATAATGTTTTCTCCCCTTTGACCGCCCAGAGTAAAATTTTCATGTAAATAATATATTATATGGTTAATAAAAAAATATTCATTAAATTGAAATATTTCTCTAATGTAAGAAAAAATATGACAATTCATAAAATATACAAAAATATTCAATGTATAATCCTTCTCGTGGTGTTACTATAGCAACCATTTTAAATGAACGTATATGTATATATACCATACGTTTATGTATATATACCATACTATTGTACTCATGTCGACGCCCAGCCTAGTAGTGTAGCGTCTCTTTTAATTTATGTATATTAGCTTATAGTCAAAGAGTTAATTTTCAAAATTTATCTAAATCACATGAAACTCACATAAGTTGTTAAGAGCTGTCATCAAGGACTGAATTACGATATCCGTGGCGCCTCGATTTTTTTTGTGAATTTTAGGAAAAGAAGTCAGGGCTTGAAGGGATATTAAGTATCGTACCAGGTATTTGTCACTAAAATAGATGTGGCACTAATGTATTTTCTTAGTAAAAAATGTTTAAACTTCAATTTGATTATACTTTGAAGCGGTTACTCGATAGGTACGGTAACACAACAAAAAATAAAAATTAAAAAATGTGTCGTGCCATGGGTTTAGCGTCAGATTTAACGAAGCACTTCATAATTATTTTCTACTCACTCGAAACTAAATTTTAAAATCAGTTTCAAGCGGTTACTCGATTGGTACAGTTTATGTCCAAAAAATGTACCGTAGAAAAAATATAGCAATGTTATGCACCATATTTGCCCTGGCACTAAATGATTTTTTAAATAGTTACAGTATCATTTAAAAAATACTTTATCCGGTAACTCGATAGTCCAGATTTCTTGCAGCCAGCTCTTGGACCATAATCAATAAAGGTACTGTTTATTAAAAATACCCCCTAAATTTAATAAGATCCGTTTTTTTTTTTACATTTCATTTGACAGGACATACACAAAATCAATGAATATCATAAACAAACATTGGACTGACAGGTTTAACTATTCACAATCTGCACATATTTGTAATAGCTATGTGCAAATTATAATCCTTGGCACGTGTTGCAAAACTATTGATACTCAAACTAAGAGTTTATTGTTATTGGATTGCATGTTTTAATTTAAGTGAATTGGGGATTATGATGTCATATCGTGTGTAAAATAATAGTATTGGACAATTGACAGTTAATTTATGAAGTAACATGAAAAGTATCTTAATCAGTTATTATTGTTTGCGCCCCTTTTGTATGAAACACTTAGCACAAAGCAATTGTTGTCAAACAAAATTTTGAATATAGACTAGAGTATAATCCTTTAACAATTGTTAAAAGTGAAAAAAAAATATAGTAGTATGAAATCCATTAGAAGAAACGAAAGAGAATATAAAAAAAATGAAAGGAAAAATAATTTACGGACGATCTGAAGTCGGGAAGAGGAAGGGGGTGAGTGTTTTTAGGGTAAAACACGGGGAACCTAAAACACGATTTATCTTGATTTCCGGCAAAACTATGTCCTATGGAAAAAAAGTTTAGTGGCAAAGTTGTGAGTAATAAAAAGATTTACAACTTTTGTATTTACACTTTAAATAAAAATAATAGTTTAAAAAAACTAAAAAAACACGCATGCATGCGTAGTTCGCGCACTAGCTCTATCTTTATTACTCTCATGCAAAGGATCCGTTCAGATGCGTTCTGCAGCCAACTTCAGAGAGTTACCTACAGACAAACAAACAAACATACGAGTGAAGCTAATAAAAGCGTGTTAAAAAATTAAATTTTGTTATGTGTTCATAGAAACACTTAATTAGTCCATTTCAAGTTATCCGCCCGTCATCACGATAACTCAAAAACAAAAAGAGATAACGAGTTGAAATTTTGGTAACGTATTCTTAACATGAACAGTGAGTTTAAGTGAATGAGTAAAATCGGTCCATTGGGTCCAATGGATCCTTCACCCAACTTTTAAACTATAAAAGATAGCAGATTAGTATTTTATGAATGCTAATTAAAAATAGTGAAAACTATGAAATTCAATCATATGTTGAGTATCTAAACAATTAACTCTGTTAGTTGTTATCTTCACTTGTTTGAATTATGATTTACTACAAAATTTTTTCACATAAGGATAAAGGTGCCAATCTATTCTAGCTAATATTATTCTGGCTAAAACTTAAGAATGTCCGACTTAGTTGTTTGGGTAATTCTCTTTAACTGGGGAAGGTAGTGAAAAAAGTACGCTTAATGAGCTAAGAATGATGATGCTTATGTTAAACTACTAGCTTTGTGGTAAGCATTAAATGTTGACTCCATATTATAGTTTTGGAAGTCGTAACAAAATTTGGTACAGATATTCGCACAAATCAATTTTTGCAATAAGAAGTGTTGTCACAATCAAAGTTCGTGTAACGACCTTGGAATTAGCTAATCATTATTATCCAGATATTGTAGTAGATTTATTAATAATTTTACTTTCACTAATATTACTTCCCATTTTACCCGCTGCATGGATGCAGCGCTCTTTCCTCTGATCTTGATCGTCTAATAAATTGCTAGTATAAAGAATAGTTTTTTTTTTCGTATTAACTCTTGGACTAACTTGGTAATATAGATATCAAATATAGCATATAAAGATATGAGGTAAAATATGATATAACTTAAAAAACTAATCGAGTGGAAGCTCATTGTGAAGCTCTTCAGATAAATATGAACGTGCTTACAGGTAGATAAAAAAAATGCATCATACTGAAAATATGCAAAGAGGAGCTATTTAAAGGAAATTATATCTGAGAAAAGAAAATATTGCCAAGGAATAAACATATAGCTGTATTTCAAGTTGAATGTGAATAAATTTTCCGGGTTTTTTATTTCTACCTCCAACAGCTAGAAAATGTTAATCGTGCTTTCTTCTTATTTGGGAGTAAGAGTAACTTTCTTGAAATTAAGCGAGAAGATTCGATTGCAACAATAAGCTAGTTGTCCAAAATTTCTCTATTATCTTTTAGAGGTATATAAAAATGGTGCGAGACAAATGAAAATTTTGTAGAACGTTCATCATTTCATTGTAAATCATCTGTATAAATTACAAACCAGGAATTTCAAACTTTTTATAATTAGTTGTACTCCAGAGAACTAATCGATAAATTTATTAAAATTCATTAAACGTTTTTCGAGAAAAAAATTAAAAACTGGCCGATAATGTCGTGAAAAAATCGTTATCCGAACAGATTAAATTTATTTTTATTAAATAGAAAAAAAGAAGCTACCAGGAATTTCAAACTTTTATAATAAGTAACTTGTACTCTAGAGAACTAATTGAGCATAAATTTATTAAAATTCACTAAACGGTTTTTGAGAAAAAAAATTTAAAAATGACCGTTTTTATTGGAAAAATTAGTTAGTACATAAGTCTAGCAACACTGTCGTTAGCTGAAACCTATAGTAGTCACTTACTATTGTTCGTTTTAACACATTTTCAAATCGTTTTAAACCGTTTAAATAAATTTATTGGATTATTATTATATTTTGCCATCAATGTAGACATGATTTAGGCAAATTGAAGAATTTAAATAATTAATATATGAATACTTTTAAATGTTATAGTTTTAATTTGACAGTTAAGAGATAAAGAAAGTATGACGTAACAAACACTATGTATTATAGAGAGCGTAATATATTATCTGTGATGATTGTACCAACATTACAATTATATAACTATTTTACTGTGATGACTAGATTTCATACAATAAAATAATGAAAGATTTTATTTAATGTATGAAAATAAATTAAATTTGTATAAAAAAATATGAAATCATATTCCTAACTATTCGTAATGTATTCAAAAATAATTTAACCATAAATTACAGCTTAAAAAAATTAAATAAATTTTTCTGTTTGAAATTAACTTCAAGTCTAAGTATATGCTGAGACAAAAGTTTTTTTATTTAAAGATTTAAAATATTGATAACTTTACACCAAAAGGAGTTGAAAACAAAAAAAAATTATTATAATTTTGTAATTTACTAAGATTTAATGACACTGAATTGTAAAATTTTTTTAAATTTTTATATAACTACAATCTTCAATTGAAATAATGAGTTTATTCCAATCACTTTTGCCGCCAAGTGTGTATCTCTCAAAACATCCTTTAAGTTTTAAAGTAAATGAAAATTGCTATGATGCTAATTATTTTAGATGTTTTATTTTATAAGCTATTGTCTGTATATTGTTTTATACATTATTTTTTATGATGCCTATTATAGAGTAATTAATTTTTATAATAGCCCCCGCATATTGTAGAGTAATTAATAAATGATGCCAAATGTCCTTGATAATAATAGTTATTTTCAAATGTGGGGAAAATTGGAAAAAAGAACAGCAAAAATTAAATAATATAATATAAATAATAAAACAAAAAATTTTACGAATCATATAGCTTCCTCATACTTTATTTGTGACTAGGAAGTAAACTACACATATGGGAATTGTATTTCCGGTATTATGAAAATTCGATGAAAATAGTATATTAGATTTATTGTTAGGGTGAGGTCTCGTACTTTTGTGGATAAAATTTTTCTCTTGTTTAAATAGTAAAAAAGTAACACATGGTCAAATTTGTATAATTACGAAGAACAACAATTTTACATCCAAAAAAGGTAAATTTGAATTGAATGTGGTTTGTAATTCTTGTTTTTTTTAAACTACTCAGAAGATAAAAATATAAAAAAAAAAATTATAAGTGCTTTCCTTTTACGTTAGGTCTCACAGTTTAAGTGATAAAAAATGTTACTGACTTCACTTTGGTGTGAATAAGGCTTTGTCACTTGTCATATTTTCATTGGAAATTTAAGGCTGAGTTACCAAGGGCTGTAGAGCTAAAAAGAAAAGCAAAATTCCCTAAAGAAACAGATAAGCGTAAGAACTATTAAAATCGGGGAACGCAGTGATTATATATGTAATAATGAGGTTTAACTTCCGTTTTTAAGACATGTGTCTTTGACAGAGACGACCCACATCAAATGAATCTTTATTTTAGCTAAATCCGAATATAATTAAATTTATAATGTGGGTGGAGCCGATTTCTTTGTTCTTATCCAAACAATGTTTGGTCCAAATAAGCGTCCCGTTTATTATAACTAATCAATTTTTGCCTGATTTCGAACTTGTAATCTCCTAGTTTCAGTAAGTTCCAGAGAAAAGATCTTAACTGAGCCGACTTGTTATCATACTGAGTTGTTCCATTCAAGATTGAGTGTACATGGAAATGCGCTATTGTGAGACAAATATGGATTTGGATACAATGACCGGCCGTGTCGTGTCGTGGCGGCATGGTATGATATGGGTATATTACACACACAGTAGTAGTACACTAGGTGACTCTGTTGGATGATCATGTTGGATTTTATTTTTAGATGGTAGCAAAAGCTACTTGGTTGTTACATATTTTGTTTACATACATTTAGTATATAAACGACAACTATTTATTCATGGTCAAAGAATTTTTAATGCTTGTTACAGTTGTGTACGGTCACGGTACTTCATCAAGACATATTTAATCGCGTACTTGATGAGTATAAAATATTGATTTGACATTTGCCACGGGATAAAGCTTTTGGCTCGATTACGACATCCGTGGCGCCTCGATTTTTTTACGAACTTTGACAAAACAAGCCAAAATATGACGAAAAAGATGAATACCAATTTTCGACTTTTCGCCTATTTTTCGAGTTATCCATGGATAGTTTAATTACTGGTTGAACGTAGAGGTCAAAAATCAACCCGACACGTATAAACTACACCCCACAAATCCATGAGTAGTTTAATCACAGGTTGAACGTAGGGGCTAATAACCAACCCAAATCGTTATAAAATAAATATAGAAATTTATAACTTTGTCTAATTTTCACTTAAAATTTTTATT
Organism: Chrysopa pallens; assembly: GCA_020423425.1. Classification (NCBI taxonomy): domain Eukaryota; kingdom Metazoa; phylum Arthropoda; class Insecta; order Neuroptera; family Chrysopidae; genus Chrysopa; species Chrysopa pallens. The sequence continues at coordinate 26,751,605 of CM035594.1, read as the reverse complement.
TTTTAAATTACACTTTCAACTTAAAACCCAAATTTTACAATTTTAAATAATCAAATAGACCTTAATAACTTCGTTTTATTAAATTTGAAATTATAAATATCGAAAAAATATTTATCAACTCCACCCACAGTTTCTTCTTTCATAATAATCTTACCAACTTTCCCTATATATTTCCAAAATAAAATAATTCATTACTTGATAATGACTTTATAAGTCGAAAGTCCACTCGTAATTTTAAAAAATTTTTAAGTGAAAATGAGATAAGAGTTAAAAATTTTCATTATTATTTTATAAAAATTGGATTTTCACAAAATAAATAATACATTAATTTTTTAGATTTGACTCGCTAAAAATGCACTCTCAGTCACAAAAAATATGCGAAGAAACTGATTGAACCATTCTGCGAAAATACAATCTAAAAATAATTACTTTTAGATTCTATGAAATAACAATAAGTGGAAATTATTTGGGAGAGGAGGCAAACTGTTTCTGAATACAATGTGGTACACAGTTTTTAAACTGAAAGGGCGTTCAGTTTTGACTTAATCAAATTTCTGGCAAATTTTTTTAAGAGAGTCTTATGAATATTTTAAACTGCAATAACAATTTTATTTAAACTAAAATTTTGAGAGACTTTATATTCATTGTTAACACAATTGGTTTACATCGAAGAAATTTTGGGATAGTGTGCACCAGACCTTAGATATATTAAAATAACGATATAATTCCCAAAAACAGTAAAATTAAAAATAAATAATATTTTTAATATTTTGTGACAAGTCGACTGATGATGATTCAACTTTAGGAACTATTTTTATAAAAAAAAAGCGAATAACAAATTTAGTTCTGGCGCTACATCTCTTTTGTAGAAATTTCAGGATAAGTTATTTGCTAATTTGTAATTCGTATTGGGCAACATGAAATTTTAAGAAAAAAAATGCGAACCAAACAAGAGACGTTTATAATAAAAAAAATTATTTTCGCACAAAAATAATTATTCAAATGTAATGAAATTTGCCATTCTCAATCTTGACATGAAAACAAAAGATTTTTCCCAAAACAATTAGTTGTGCAAATTTTTTAATGAAAATAATTTTATATTTAGATTTATTTTTGAAATGATTAACAAGATTTGGGAAAATGACGAAAATAATTTTTATAGTATTTTTTTTAATGAATATTGTTTTTCATTGAAGTTTTTTTGTATGCCCAAATTTGTTTGAAAGAAGTATTTACTATTTTAACCTTTTTAACTAAATATAATACCCTCACAAAAACAAAAATTTGACAATTGGGTTTTATACCAACTTAAAAACATAAAATATTCGATTGCTAAGTTGTATTAAGTTGTTTATCAAAATTAATTTTGTTAATATATCGCAAAAAATTCATTTAAAACTGGAAAAAATTATAAAATACACCATAAAATGTTTGTATTTTATAATTTTAAGTAAGCGTCGAAGATTAAGGTTCTTTTGTTATTTGAGTATACATTTGAAATCATTCTTATCCAAATAAAATTTTTCTTAACATTATAGGTTGATTTGAATTTAGAAGTATAATTTTGCTGGATTTATGATAGGGGTTGTGGGGGTAGTGCCCAGGGCGACAAATTTTTAGGGGCGAAAAAATTCAGAAAGAGAGAAAAGGAATTTTCGCCGAGTTATGGAAAATTCTTTGAAAACTGTCATCATGTTCAACACTTCAAATTATAATAAATAAAATAATTTTCTTTCATTATCAAGAGTATTTTCAAAATTATAATTATTGCATTTTCTTTTAACTTCCTTTATTGATTGCCATCTAATTTGGATCAAAGAGGTTGTAATCAGATATCGGCGTTTTAAGCCATTTCTAACCAAATCCATATGATGTATGCATGTAAGCCCCACATAATTTTTAAACGTTAAGATCGATCGAATTGGGATTTGGGGCGTTCTAGAATATTCTTAAAGGTTTCGGCCGATTGCTAAGAGCGCTATTTAAAAATGGTATTATATACAATGGTCCAGGGGCGGTACTAAGGCTAAATCCGGCTTTGAGTATAAACATAAAATATAATTATATTTATAAAAATGGAAATTATCGTTTGAAAAGAACTTCGTTTGATTTTTATGCCGTATAAAAATATATACTGTAATATATAGGAAGTTTCGCTCTCTAAAATCCCCCTTGTTTTACATAAAACATAATTGAAAAGACATCTATTAGTATATTAAATTACTTCTTTTTTTTTAAATCAACTATTTAAATATAGATGTTTCCCTCTATTTTATCGAATGTTAAGTTGTATAATGGACAAGCAGCCAGCGGTATGACTAATTTTAAAAATAAATATAAACAATTCAGAGACTTCTTTGAATATAAATAATAATAATAAAAAAAGAGTTACACAAAAATTCATTATTTTAAAAAGTTGTTTGTTGGTACAAGTTTTTATTGTCTGTTTCGCTGTTGTGTATTTTTTTTTTTATTCCATATTATTTTTGCGTTGCGATAGTCTGGTCTGGCGCCACTTACACGTGGTGCATGTATACAATACAATATTATAAGAATGACATCTTACATGCCAGAATAATTATTATCATACAAATAAAATATTGACTTTAATGTACGATGTCCGAAGAATATATCAAATTGGCATATCTTTACGATTTTTTAAAGTTATAGTTCTTATGACGTGTTATAAAAAACTGATGAAAGTGAAATTTTAAGATGCGCGCACATCATCGTCACACAAAATTGACAGGTTGAAAAGCTGTTATTACACTTAATGTAAGAAAATATATATTTATTTATATAATTTTTCAAATTTCAACTGAGCTTTATTGACTGTGTGGACTATCCTTCTCCAGTCCTTTTATTATTTTATTTACATGGAATTAAAAATTGTTTTTTTAATGATGCCCAAAGAAATATAACTTCTGACGCGCGTACATAAGTACAGGCACACATTTTTTTTTAAAGCAAATGAAATTGGATGGATTTCTAAATATAGTATTCAAAATTTACGAAAAAATTCTTTATAGATGTTAAATTGAAATATGTTTTTGATTGACTAAAAATCAACGGGTTTTCGCTCATAATCACATGTAAAAGCAAAAAAAAAAAAAAAAGGCAGTATGATGTAGAGATCAAAAACAAATTTGATTTAATTTTATAAGTTAATACTTAGAAAGGGAAATTTTATATGATAATAATTTAAGATTATTGTAATCATTTTAATTTGTCTAAAATTTATCTATCTAAAAACGGGTTAAAATTTTAACCATATATTATTAAATGTGTGAGACAAGGAGACTCAAAAAAAAAACAAGGACAAGTATACAAAATGATCTATTTTCTTTTCTGGTCTATAGTTTCTACAGTGTCATCTGTAGAACTCATTCAAAAGAACTAAGCCTGTATATCTTTATACATTAAGCATTGAAAAAAATAACGTTACGCCTAATTAGTTTGTATGTTAACTAAATGTCAATACTTGTATTACAAACTTCAACATACTGCATGCGAGAGTAACCATAATTTTGAAAATTCATTAGTATGAAATCTCCGATGGTGTAAAATTATATTTAAAGTTGTAAAGCCTTTTACTTTTGAATTTAGCTACGATTAAAAATGGCCAAAAGAAAGATACTAGCGTAGTTTAAAGTTACGTATACAAATATTGAAGTTATAACTAACACAAATCAAAATGAGACCGCTTAAACGTGAGATGTTAGATACATATATAAGCACTCATATCTATTCTCTTTCTTGGACAGTATTCAGTTTGTTTAAGTAAAAACATTTTTTATAGTATTCATTGAATCACTTAATTAGTCTGATCTCGTCTGCCAATCGGTATGCCATTTATTAAACATAATAAATGAAGATAACAAACAGAGTTAATTGTTTAGATACACAACTTACGGTTTAGTTTCAATGTTTGAGCTATTTTACCATTCATATTTTATCTTGGATTTTTTATACGTTCAAAAGCTGGATAATGGATTATCATGAATCTAATGGACCGATTTTGTTCATTCACGAACTTCACGATCAATCTCTATGAAATTAACCCTTCTACAAGAATGTGACCAACATTACCGAACACCCTATCCTTCTCCCAAGAAAATGAACATTTCTTAACACCCTTATATATACATTTTTAAAATTATGTCCATATGAATTTAACTCGAGTAAAATTGATTAGATTTCCAACAGAAGATATTGAAGAAATATGACGACTAGACTAAATAAAATTAAATTGAACTCTTAGCCAAGAAGTTATTTACAAAAAAAAAAAATCTAACTTACTTTATTGGGTTGTACATGCCAACTACGTCGTTTCCCCTGCCTTTGTAACAATGTTATGTCTGTTGTATGATGATGATGGTGGTTCAAATGTGGCTGTTGTTGATGTATCATATTGTTACCCTCATGTGAATGAGGGGGTGGCGGTGATATAATTTGTCCTGTATCTGCAAACATGCCAGTTAGTAATCGTAATCGATTGCCAGGACATATTCCCTATAAAAATAAAAACATATATATATATAAGATACACTAATATAGCAGTTTCGTCTTATATCGTATTGTGTGTGTTTATGGATTTAAATTGACTTTGAAAAGTCATTGAAATAAATTAAATTATATATAAAAGATTTTGTCATTTTATGTTGTTTGAAAAAATAGGGGGTGCCAAGTTATCAAGGATTTGGTATCAAAATTAAATCTTGTTTTCGAATAGACTAAGGTTGATAATTTTTGAAACCAAAAAAAAATTATAGTAGGATGAAACTTATTGGAAATAAAAATGAAAGGAAATATAATTTACGGGCGATTTGTGGTCGGGATGTGAAACGGGTGATTTTTTTAAGGGTGAAACACGATTTTTCTCGATTTCCGGCAAAGTCTTTTGGAAAAAAGTTAAAAGTTTCAATTTTTGGAGTATTGCTTAAAATACTCATAGTCGTTTCAAATGATATCTTAGAAACTAGTTATCTTATCGTAAATTAAGTGTCATTTATGAATTTTTAGATTTAATTTCACTAGAAAGACACGACATGTAGAAACATGTAGAACATAAAATAGCCGAAATTCACACACGCATGTGTAGTAAAATAACTGACCTGTCGACCACGCAACGAACAAAGCCACCATCCTTGTATACCAGCTGTATTTTGTTCGAGGACAACTAGAATTTCACCTTTACGAAATGCTAGTTCATCTGGTGATTCAGCAATATTATCATATATTGCTTTGGCAAGACAATTCTGAAACAATTAAAAATGTCATCATTAGTAAAATATTGAAATGAAAGGATTAAATTTAGATCAAACGGTGGGCTAACATTTTAAATACTTTTTGGACCAAATATTTTAAAATCATCATTTGGCATTCTTAACGTCTTAAAGACTTATTGAAAATAGTTCGTTTTGACAATGATTTCAAACACCTTCCTAGCCGCAAAGTATTTTTAGCTCCAGAATCCGAATTATCAAGATTGCAGTTTGGAACCCCGACAAGCCCTACAAAAAATATATTTCGAAATTTTCAATGATCTCGTTCTTTGGATAACTTTAAGAATAAAGTTCTTTTTAAATTCTGTCACAGCAACTCTCAAGCTCCAAAAGTAAATATTTAATGATACAAAAAAGAAAAATTTAAGAATGAAACATTAAGACGTTTTTTTTTAAGTTATACTTCTTTTGGCGCGATCTCATAAAAAACACATGATGAAGTAGGCAACAGAAAAGAATTAATAATATATATTTCTTTAAATGACTAAGTTAACTTATAGGTATGGAAACTGAACGCAAGGTATCTAAGCAAACGTGTTGTTATTTTTAAATTCAATAAGCCAGTTGATGTGAAATATATTATTTTATTAATAACCAATATATTATTAATAATCAATTCTGAATAATTAAATATATTTATTATATAAAATTATCAGTTGTAAAAACTTTGAGAGTGTTTTCAAACATTAGAGGTTAATTTTGTAAGTAATATATTTAGAAACATTGAGAGTTAATTATTTTTTAATAATTATTTAATTATTTTTCAGACGCCAAAGAAGTATAACTTCTAACGCGTGTACATAAGTACACATACGTTTTTTTTTAAGTTCAGTGAATTTTATTGAATTATGAAATTGAACTGAAAAAAATGTATTTATATTTTTTTAATTTAATTTGTTATTCACACAAAATCTCTATCGCCTCGAAACTTAAATTAACTATTTAATATAACCTCTAACGAACCTTGTACTTTAATACTAAATTGTCAATTAAAATTAATTTTATATTTTTTAAATAATTCGAAAATAAAATCGCATTTATACTGCATAAATCAAAATACTTATGAGTGTAGCTTTAATCATTTACGATTACAATTTTTATGGATAAAGTTTTTTTATTTGGTTTTATTTTTTAAACTAACTAAAGTATTAAAAAATATTTTGATCAATTAAATTTTATGATTGAATAATAAATTTCATTCAATTACTTTGAATTGTATATCACATATTTATTTGTAATAAAAATTTAAATTAAAATATATATTTTTTATATTAACAATAAACTTTTTAATTTTGTTATTTATATTCTAATGAAGTACACTCATATACATTAAAAAATGAATCATCTACAGAAAATAAAGGCTGGAAATTTTAGATTTATATATCTTGAAAAAAGTACTGAGAGAGAAAAATTTCGTACGTTCTGCATTATCTTCATAAATTTTCTTTAATAACAATCTAGAAATGATTGGCAGATTTTTTACGTCGAAAAATAGTTTGCATTTTTTAAATTTAAAAAACCTCTTAATTCATAAATTTTGAGACATTTTTTCAAAAAAATTGAAAATTTCGATTTTATGTGTGACACTTTTTTTACCTTAATCCAAAAATCATAATCTAGTTTGTGTATCAAAACTTTTTGACGATGCTCAAAGTTCATGGCACGACTTTATCTTTAATTTTTGATTTGTATAACGAGCTTATAGAACCCTTAATTGAGTAGTATATATTTCACACAACACATTTTTATAATTGAATGATTTAAATTTCCATGTTAAAGTGTTAATTATTTTTGAACCCACATGGATTATTTTTTTAATAAAATTATATTTTTAAAAAAATATCATTATTAAATGAAATATTCTTTTTATTAATGTAATAAAAATGTATTTGATGCGGTACAGTTTAATGATAATTGTATGCAATTGAAATAATAAAAAAGATAATTTTACGAGTAGAATCTGGAGGTACTTGAGTATACAAAATCTACTATCGTATTCTGTTAATGCTTAAATTGTATTACGCATAGCTCACAAATATTAAGGATCCAAATGTTCCTTCCATCTCCTTTTTCGATAAGGTTTGGTTTTTGTAGATAAAATTAAAAGTTTTTTCGAAAATAATCCTTTTTCGAGCTAAGCGATTTAATATCGAAAAAACGTTGACTTTTTCTAGACAATGTTTTGTAATTATAAACTATTATCGTTCGTCATTTTAAAAATAATTTCCAGTTCTAGACCTAAACAATGATTTATTCATGAGTGAGCATCATTATCGGCTAACTATAAGTTCAAGAACTCATTAATAATTATTAAAAAATTAAATTCGTGTTTTGTAAATCCAGAAAAAAATTCAAAATTTCCTATTAGTAAAATTTTCATTTTTCCTGACTTTTTTAAAAAATTCGAAATTCCCTGTCTATTCCAGGTTTTTCCAGATTGTCTCTGATCAGTTTAAATCTTGCTTAAAAATAGCGTGTGATTTAAATGATTTCTTCGAAAACGTAGCATTAATTGAAAAAAATCACAAGTTTGATAAAATTATTAAAATTAATTTTCTTTCTCAAGGAAAGAAGAGAAAGGAATTCTTTTACACGGAAAGTGTTTTTAAGACCTAGTTTATATTAGACCCCACAGACGGAAACATTTTTATATAATCAGAATTTCTGATCAAAAAATCTTACGATGTTGTCTGATGTAGGCCATCTATTAGTTAAAAATGTAATTAAGAATATTTGAAAGTTCATTGTGGTTCGTTCTATGTATCCGATGATATGCGCTTGCTTAAGATTTTTGTCTGATGTATGATCAGATTTTCTTATAGGACTGTCCAATGGATGGTATGCGTTGGCCATCAGATTTTCTAATCCGTTAATCTTCCGGTGTACGCTGGCCCTTAGCCCACACATGATTCCAAAAATCGATGACAACATTAAATCGTCATAGATGATATCACACTATCAATTCAAAGAATTCACACAGTGGAATAACAAAACAAAAAATGAAATAAATTCTACAAATTCATTAAATTCAAATAGATTTTATATTTAAAATCATTCCAATAAACAATTAAATTTCACACAACATTAAACCTTGGTAACGGTTTATATTGTAAAATCATCTCTCCCTTCTTCTTCTCCCATTAACTGACTGTATATAACACATATCAATGAGTCATCTTCGTTGTGGGTAATGTTGTAAGTCAATGGTCATTCATAAAAGTCTCTAATGATATAAACGAAGTATAGCTAATTAATTCTTTGAAAATGATTCATTTTATTTAGAATTTTTACAAATATACACACATATTTAAAAGAAGTGTAGAGATGTTGTAATTGTGTTGATAAGACATCACATTTAAATTATGTTCAGTGATATGGAACACACATTTGGGTTATACGTACGTACGTAGTATGGTTACTATGAATGAATCATATCATATAGGAACTGTCTCCATGACCAGTGCTGGTAACGAATAATAGTCGGCAGTTGATAGTTATATGTTATGTAATCTGTGATAGAGTTAATTTTGACAGATTTACAACGGTTGTGATTTTGAACCTGTATTTGATTCTTCTTTGTAATTATCAACAAATAACTACTACTCATAAATACACAATTATTCTTCAACAATAAAATTAAAAAGAGTTCCATTTATGTTTCATCAAGTGTATGAGTACCACAGCACAAATTATCGGGTGAACGCGGTACTGGGTGTACCCCAACAAATATCGGGTGCATATAATGTACCGGATGCACACTAAATACCAGGATTTCGATAAGAAATGATTTTCTGAAATTCTACCCCTAAGGGTAGAATTGCATTCGAATGTAATCGATGTAATATCATTTAATAAAATGGGAAAATTAACACAGCTGTGTATATTATACATATATTTGAGCTAAAGCCATCAAGCAATTGAAAAAATAACTATCGGTTATTAATAAATGACCGGTGCCGGCAATATTAGTTGAAAATATTTGATAGCGGCGCCGGTTACGGAGACAGTTTCTTCCATATCATATACGATACCCTTGTTTAGTCAATTCAGTGTCCGTATCCATTGCATTCATTTGCACCCTAACAAAAATTAATAATACTTATTTATAAACACATCAATGTTGTATCCAGATACAATATACACCAAGCAAATTTTTAAGATTGTAATGACTTAAATGCTAGCTACAAATGGACACCAAAATTTGGTTGAGTTAAAGTATGAAATTAAGAAAAAAAACTCAGCATGATTTTCTGAAATACTAAAATGACGGTAGGTTAAAATTATGAAAAAGAGATTTTTTTAAAAAATTATTTGCTAAACGAAGCTTTTAAAAGAAAACAAGACGAAACTTAGAGATATTTGGAAAGTGTAAAAATAAAAATTAAAAAAAAAATGATTTTTTAAATCACAATAGGTTTTGCAATTTGGTTTATTGAAAGTCTAAAAAATTTCAGAGAGAAAATGCTCTCTAATATAATATAGAAGTTAATAAAAATTTAAAAAAAAATTATTTAAAATACCTCATATTTTTGAAGCATGCTGTATAGAATTGCACCCTTAAAATTGTGTTAATTGTTAACAACATGCGTCATCTTGAGTACTATTTTATATTATTTGAATTTTTGGGGGACATGATAATATTTAAAAAAAAGAAAAATGGATATGTTTCTATACTTATTTGATCAACTTCACGATTATCTACGCAAATAATACTTTCAGCAGATAAAATAATAGAGAATGTTATCCTACTAAAGTTGGCCAATATATCGAAAAAATTAATTTTTTGGACCTAATGACGTCCAATTTTCATCCAATTTTGGCAAATAAAAATTTTTTTTTAATTTTTTAGTAATAAATCTATAATAAATTTCAAGATAGCCACAGTCTGGTTATGACTTTTCATATAAGCGTTAATTAAGCGAATTAATAATATGAAAAATGAAAATTATAACCCAAATTTGTGGGTTTCAAAAAAAAGTTCATTTAAATCGGTCCAAATTTGTCCAAGATATCGAAAAAATTTATTTTTTGAACCGTATGACGTCAAAAAAACTAAAAAAATTAATTATTATTTATAACGCTCAATTTTTATCCAATTTTGGCAAATAAAGTATAGAATTCTACTAAATTTAAGTTGCAGTTTTTACAATTTTTGGTAGTATTAAACATATCTATATTAAATTTCAAGATAGCCACAGTCTGGTTATGACTTTTCATATAAGCGTTAATTAAGCGAATTAATAATATGAAAAATGAAAATTATAACCCAAATTTATTGGGTTTCAAAAGAAAGTTCACTGAAATCGGTCAAAATTTGTCCAAGATATCGAAAAAAATTATTTTTTGAACCGTATGACGTCACAAAAACCAAAAAATTGATTTTGCTTTATTACGCTCAATTTTAATCCAATTTTGGCAAATAAAGTATGGAATCCTACTAAATTTGGGTTGAAGTTTTCAAATTTTTGTGTTAATTAGACATATCTATAAAAAATTTCAAGATAACCACAGTACGGTTATGACTTTTCATATAAGGGTTAAAGAAAGCGAATTAATAATAACAAAAATGAAAATTATAAACCCAAATTTAGTGGGTTTCAAAAAAAGTTCACTCAAATCGGTCCAAAATGGTTTGACCAAGATATCGACGAAAATTGTGATACTCCATTTTAGCATACTCAAGTCCCTTCAAATCCTACTCTAATGAATGTACACTCATACAAATGTATATCAAAATCATGTTATACTCGCTAGTATTCTATGATGATCACAGATCGTATCGGCATCGTTTATGAATAATACTTATAATATTATTATTATTCATGTTGATGAATAAACCTTCTTTTTAATTAATTTATTCATGCATGAGATCGACAGATAGCATTAAAAATAAATATTATTATGATTATGCGTACATTGAGGCGGCATCGTTTTAACCTCACACCCCCCCTCCCCATAGAAATAGAAACTATATTGATGTTTAAAAACTTTTATTACAGTTTATAATAATATCCAAAATTTATAAATATTTTTAATGCAGCAAAAAAAATTATTAAAATAAAAATACTAGCAGCTTTTTGAGTTGTCGATCTCACTCAAAAATAAAATTAAAAAAATCTAAATTTCTTGGTGCAAAAAAGAAAAACAGATTCAAAAGAATGGGAAAAAAGTTTTTCCCATTTGTGCATTCCCTACGATAATCGAAGCTTGAATACTGGAACGTTATGGGTGGCATTCAAAAGGCTAAGTTGTGTATTATCACAGCTAAACCATTTAACGATTCTCCGTTGAAACTGACCAGGTGACAGTGGGTCTTCTTTAGAAATCTTCAAGGTGTTAGATTTAGAATGTTTGGTTCAATTCTGAATCCCTCCAATGAGCAAACAATTCCGGTTGAGAAGCTGTGGGATTTTTGCGTGGTCACGGGATTTGATAAGATTCTTTAGCATTACTTTCTTTAGATGGTTCTTTCACCGCACCTTAAGCCAGAAGAGATCCTAAACTTCAAGTGGTGGAGTTTTCTAAAAAAGAGAACAGAGAAGAGAGTCCAGGTGCATCTTTTGTTTCCCTCTTATTGTTTTATCATATATCATTTCACTTCGATTGCAAAAAATAACGTCTTCCTAAGTTACATAGCAAAAAAGGCATTTTTTAAATATTCAGCATTTTTTTAGTTGGGGACAACAATATTTCATTTTTACTAGAGTATAGATTTCGAAAAATAAAAACAGAGAACCACATCTTCTAAGCTTGCATAGAAAAAAGTAGTTGGAGCAAGATTTCTAGGTTATTTTTGAACTTAAATATTAAGTGAAAATCGAATTTGAAGGCCCCATCGTTAAATTGCAAGATACCATTAAATTTTTTTTTTCCAATTTTGTAATACTTAATTTTAAAGACTGATTAATGTTTTTCGAATTATTGAAAACCTAATGTTGTTTCTGATTTTGTCCTAAGTTTTTTTGGGAATTTTTTTAAGATACAAAAAATTCAGAACAAAATGGGAGAAATTTTTTTTCCGATTTAAATAATCATTTTTTAAGCTTATTTTGATTCAAAAATTTCAAAAAATCCAGTTTGAAGAAAGATTCTATTTTTATCAATCAGCGATTCGAATTATTAGCGACACAATTTTCATCAAGATCGGGGAAAAATAATTTTTCCTCAATTGAAAAATTGTGAAAAATTCTAAAAAGTTCACTAGTTTAAGTAAAAATTATTAAAGTGAAAAAAAAATTTTGATCCATATATTAAGAAATTCTCAAGAAATAGATTCTTAAAGTTTAATATAATATAAAAACTGTCACTATCGGCAATCCGTTTGTGTGTATCACGTATCTTGTATCATTAACTCATTCTTCAGAGATAAGTTTGCATGAGTAATAAATGGCAGAAATATTAAATACACGCTATTGTTAATATTGTTTAATGTCAATGATCTAAAACTAATTCGACCGAAATCATTCAAGCTAGTTTCAAATCAAATTTCAACTACTTTTTTTTTTTTGTATAATACTCAAAAAGTAGAATAAATCACTCTAAGACATCATCAGTCAATATTTTTAAATATGAAAACAAGCAATTATAGCCATTGATGTTATTATAGAACTTAGTTAGCTAAAATAAAACAACTTAAACGAAAAGATACAATTTCTAATTTTGCAAGCTTTGCCTATCAAATCACAAGAATAATGGTGTAATTTTTTAGTTATCAATGTTTGATCTATTTATAATTATTAACATTATTATAAAATGAAATAATAAAATATGATGGCTAAACAATTGTCAATAATTTATTTTATAAAATACTCATTTATCATGAGACGTGATTTGAACTGAAATCATGGCAAATCTAAATAATTTTTGAAGAAATTGTTTCAAGTAAAAGATGTTTGTTTTTTATGAAACAAGAACCTCTTTTTATGTATTTGAACTTTTCTGAAACCTTTTACACAGCACCTAAATGAACAATTCGGATTATTTACGAACTGGAAATGACGTTATAAATTTCAACACACTTTTCACTTTTGAGTTTAGTTGGCAACGGACAGATATAGTCCCGGTCCTAAAACTTACCTGAACATTTCGGTTTTTTTAAATTAAAAAATACATGATTTTTATGGTGTAATTTATAATTTATTCAGTGTAAAATGAAATTTAGACTTAGGTAAATAAAATTAAATTTGTTAAAAACTTAAAACACCATTAAAAAAATTTTTTTTTTTTAATTTAAAAAAAAATGAAATATTTTTTGACCGGGACTATACATGAAAGGATACACACACAACCTAAAAGGGAATAATTAGAATATACGAAAATTTTGATAATAGTCTTAATTTTTAAGCATTACAAAATATCTGAAAGTTCCAACTTCGAGTCCCAGTCCTTGCTTAATGTTTTCATTTATTTTTTTTATTTCAATAAAAGATTTCTATTGAGGTAAAAATGTATTTCTTATTTCTATACTTGATATAATATGACAACAAAACTTCTAAAAAAATGAAGTATCTGACAACAGCACACTGAAATAAAACAATTCATCATACAAAAATTATTTTTTCCGACATTCTATAAAACTGAGTCTACATTGCTCAACGATTTTAATTCAAGTTGAAATACCAATTCAGTAATTTCATCTAAGAAAAATTGAATGATTAAAAGAATCACATTTTTAAATTATTTACAGTGATCTAAATGCAATATAAACATCTATGATGTTATAAAACCAACTTAGAAATTTAAACTATGAAAAATGAATAAAAGAAACACATTTTTTAAATTACAATCGGCGATCTAAATTCAATACAAACATCTATGAAAAAAAACAACGGATATGTTATAAAATTGAATTGAAAATTTGTTTTAAATATATATAAAATATATTCATCAAAATTATATTGAAATCAAAAATAAATGACAGACTATAATTAATTACTATACTGTGTGGTGCCATGGTACTGTTACAAAGAAGACTGTGTGTGCATTATGTTCATACATATGTGTGTGTGATATATTATTTGGGCTTACTGCTTGCTACATAACCTGCTGGTGTGGCTGGGTATATCCGGGATCATTTCTCCGTTGTATAATGAACTAATGATGTTTAATGTAATATGTAACCATATTGTTCTATAATATTAATGAAACGTATTCATTATTTTATATTAATTTTGTATGTTGAGAATATTTTAGATTTTGGAATTTAGTAGAAAATTTATTGACGTTGATTAAAACTAACAATTTATTAAATTTTGATATATCTATAAAAAAAAATCGTTTATCCTAGTTAATGTGTGGAATAGATACCTAGGATAAATGAAAGCTTAGACAACATGGAAAAAAATAACAAAAAAAACTGGGTGGGTATACTTTTATGTACACGCCTCAGAAATTATACTGCATTGGCATCATTAAAAAAACAATTTTTAATTGCATGCAAATAATTAATTACTATAAAATAATAAAAGGACTGGAGAATGATAGTCAACACAGTCAATAAAGTTCAGTTTAAATTTGAAAAATTGAATAAATAAATATATATTTTCTTACATTAAGTGTAACATAAATCATAACAACAGCTTCAACCTGTGAATTTTGTATGACGGTGATGCGCACGCATCTTAAAATTTCACTCTCGAAGGATAACTTCAAAAAAACTTGAATTTTGATATACATATTGAATGAATTTTTATATACATATTATACAATTCCCGTTACACCGGTCGAAATTCGATAACAATCACTCAAAAATGAATCTCACTGCCTTTAAACAAAACAGTATATGTAATGTGGATTTTGAGGTTATGATTGAACATTAAACGATTAATAGTATGCTGAAACTAAGTAAACAATTTATTTATGATAAAAACAATATTAATAATATTAATAACTAAAACAATATTAATTGAATTACCTAAGTAATTGATTAATAGTTCTTAACTCAATTTTAATACTATCCACACTTCCACGTGGTTCATCTAATCTCGAGATCCAGTGCGACGTCTCTGGTCTAGTGGGTTAACTAATCCCCCACTAGACCAACGCGCGAAGATTCAAATTTATATCTTCCTCCGCCGCTGACTCTTTTTCTCCAGAAAAAGAGTAAGGTACCAACTTGTTTGCGTGGAATAAATTTGATTCTTTGCGTCTTTTTTTACACTCCACCTCGTAGATAGATTTCGATATTCTCTTCAGAATTTTGAAAGGACCCTTTCGTACTTCATCTAGTTTATTTCGGTTTAATTTATTCCCACTGGAGACATATACTAAATCTCCTTCTCCAAACTCATGGTCTTTTCTGTTACGATCTATTCTCATTTTGTTATAATGAAAGTTTTTTTTCGTATTTATTAATGCTTCCTTTCTCGCTTCATTTATATCATAGTCTGTTGACTGTAATGACACAGGAACGATTTCAGATGTTTTTCCCAAGAGCAAAAAGGCAGGTGAAAATTTTGTTGAGTTGTGAATGGTGTTATTATATTCTTCAATACATAATTCAGCAATAACAGTCCATGGTCTGTTCACATTTGTATTTTCATTAATTTTACAGCGGATCCTGTTTACCAACGTTTGGTTCAAACGCTCATTTAAGCCGTTTGACTGAGGATTATCCACTGCTGTAAAAATCACTCGAACATTTTGGAGTTTTAAGTATTCCTTAAATTTTGCAGAATTCACCCCACTATATTGATCAACCATTAACATTTTGATCTCATTATTTTTTAATATAGGTTTAATTAACTTGATGAAATCATTTGCAGTTTGTGTACTTGATGTTAGAATCCATGCGTAGCGGGTGAAATGATCCACTAGCAGATGTAAATATTTCTTGGATGATCGGTTACCACCAAAACCACCAATAGTATCAATAGACATTATCTCATATGGATATGTTGCTGGACCTAATTTGGACATTAGTCCTATCGTTCTTGAAGATCTTGTTTTGTTTTTCACACAAACTTCGCATTCTCTGCAAAACTTTTGAATCCTCTTGTCCATATCTTTGAAGTAGTACAACGGTCTTAATTTTTCGGCCAATTTATTTCCACCAATATGACCATAATATTGATGAACTTTAAGAATTAATTTCAAACCAAATTCTGAGGATACATATATTCTCTTCCTATTGCGTACATATTTATAACTAATGTCTCCTTCTCTTGAAATATGTTTTTCTTTTGCTATTTCTTGTTTAATAGCTTGTTGATCATTTATGATTTCCTTTAATTCAATTATATTGACCATCTTCAAACAATTTTCACTACTTTTAAAACTTTCAAGAACGGGATTTCTAGATAGAGTGTCAGCTTCTATATTCTCTTTTCCTTTTTTATAAACTATTTGAAAGTTAAATTGAGATAAGTATAAAATCATATCTCCCAACGCTTCATCTGTCCTGGATTTTGAGCGCAAATTAACTAGAGGTTTGTGGTCAGATGTTACTTTGAATGATTTATCGATCAAATAATACTGCCAATATAAAATTGCTTCCTTTATTGCTAAGCATTCTAGAAACATAATTTCTTTTTTTGTTTGAGCCGGAGTGAGTTTCTTTGAAAAATATCCAACTGGATGTAATATACCGTCTTCTTGTTTTTGTTTTAAAACTGCACCAACTCCTAAACGACTTGCGTCGACTTCTATCACAATATCCTTATCTTTGTCAAAAATTGCTAGAATCGGAGCCGAACACAAATAATTTTTTATTTCTTCAAAACAATCTTCACAATCCTTAGTCCATTTAAATTTCAAATCTTTTTTTAATAATCCGTGTAACGGAGCCAATTTCTGTGTGCAATGATCGATAAATTTATGATAAAAATTAATTTTACCCAGTAAT
>CM035594.1:22784178-22809178 GCA_020423425.1 Chrysopa pallens | reverse complement strand
AACTACTGCATTCTAAAATGAAAGATTATTATTTTGAAATTATGATTTTGGATTTTGAAGTAACTGTAAATACATACGATATTAACTGCGACTTCTAATTCCCATTTTCCATCATTCATAATACCAGCATTGTTGATGACAATATCTAATCGTTTGCTCCAATTGGCGCATGCTTTGAATGCATCTGTAACAATCAAATAGTTAAGATATATTTGGATGATTCAGGGCCCCACAACAAAATGTAAAAAAATGAGGATAGCTCGGATATGATTGAAAATCAATGAAGTATCTGGAATTTTTTCATTCAAAACTATATAATTCTTTCTCAAAACACAGTTAATCTAGCGAAGTATTTGATTTTTACTCGACTTCAAAAGGCGAAACAAGTTCTTAGTGACTTCTATATTTTTTTAATGCGTATGCATAAATTTTTTTAGCAATTTTCACGCATAAAAAAATTTAACATAATTATGCAAATTTAGTCAAATTTGGTAACGAAACTTTATAGTTGCCTTTATCTGCGATTATCAACAGCTATAAAAGAGTGTGCTTCTAACAAACTGTTAATTTAAATTACATGTAATATGCATTGTATTTCTTTCAATTTTCACGCCCAAATAACTAAAACAAAATATTTATCCAAATGTTTTGCAATTTGGTATGTACATAATCGGGAAAAGAGAATTTCTCGAAAAGGTAAAAATCAAAACTCGATTTTATATTGAAAAATAATTATTTCGTAAAAAATTTTTCGATAATCTCTCTGTTTTCATGCCAATTGTGTATACCGAATTTCAAAACATTTGGATAATTATTTTTTGAGTTATTTGTGCGCGATAATTGAATGATTTTTACATAATGGGAGGTGCTTCAGCATTTTGTTTCAATCTCCCTTAAACTTATTTAAAATAATTTTTGGATACATACTTTCCAATTGCATGATATTTGTTACATCAACTTTTTGGAAACAAGTACATTCACGACCAAATTCAGTGTTTAATTGTTTGCTAACAGCTTCACCATTTTTTGCATCCAAATCCAAAATACATACTTTCTACAGAAATAAAGAAAATATTTTTGAATATACAATTCAAAAATTTAAAAGAAATTTCTTTCTACTTACATTTGCACCCAATTTTAATAATTCCTTCACGTAACACAAACCAATACCGCTTGCGGCACCAGTAACCAAAGCATTCTTTCCTTTAATATCGAAAACCATTTTTATAATTAGTTTTATGGACAAAAATTGAAACACTCACAATTCAACTGTTCACTGAAAAGTGATTCTTATGTTGATGCCTGTGCTTTTTATATACCAATATGCGTTTCTCGTATCAGATCAATTGAAAAGAAAACACAAATTTATAAAAATTATCATATTATTAATATTAAAATTGGTAGTAATTGTAGAGGGGAGAAAATTGACGGTGCTCTAATGTTGTGGCTTACGATGCTACGAACATTTTGTATATGGATGAAAATCAGTAAGAGTAATATCATTGGCGTCACATTTTTTTTTAAAATTTATCAAAATACAAATAAATGGTAAAATTTTTAGTTATTTTATTTTTTCTAAAATGTTTAACAGTTTTTTTTTTCTATTAAAAAAATTATTATTTCAATTATAAACTTATGTATATGATAAAAATACGAAAGATAATTACAGGAAAAATAACTTATATTATTCCGAAAATTTACTTATTTAATTAACTAATGGATTTAATAAATTTATTAACCGAATTATCTATTGTTTTTTTTTTTTTTTGGTTGAACGTGTAAAACTTCTGAATTATTCTTTCAAAGAACAAAGAATCTTAAGAATTTGTAGGACTCGGTACGCTTTTACGATATCGTATTACTTACATTCAAGAGATTTTTTTTATAAAATATTGAAAAGTTCGGCGACTAATTGAGAAAGTTTCCAAATTATAATAGTAATAGATTTTGGGTAATTGTTATGAGTTATTTGTTCAATAATTTTATTTTATTTTTTTCTGAAGTAGGTTAAAGTCGGCTGTGTTATTAAAAAATAATTGTTGACCGAACGAAGGAAGTAAGCTCTATGTTTTAAGTAGACAATTTTTCATTTGGTTTGTAGATTTGTATTTTTATTTGTTAGGCTGTAAATTTCGAACACTTTGTTCAATTTTGATGAAATTCGATAGGTACGTTAATAGGAAAGGTGTAATTTATTGGCAAAAATTTTTGAAAATAGCTATTTTTTTGTAAGCCAGGAAAATGTGGTTTTCTGAACTGGATGTGAAATGATTAAGGTTAATAGGGAAATTGTAATTATTTTTATTCATCGCCTCTTTCAATATTAATAATAAAATTCTCAAAAACACCAAATTCTTTGTATGAAATCTAGGAAGGCGCGTGTTTTTTGCAATTGTGAAATAAAAGGACATGTCCTAAAGAAAAACAAAAATTTATGTTTTCTAATTAACTACCTACCCTACGCTTCATTGATGCTTGAGCAAGGAAGTTGTGGCTTTTTGTTAACTTCTCAGTGAGATGATATTGATGAGGTTTGGATTTTATATTTATCATTGATTTTTGGATAAATTCAAAAACATTAATAAAATTAATTACGAAACCAAAAAATTACAATAATTTTCTTACGTTTACGATGATACCTAGTTATCATCGCGATCCAGAGTCGGTTTTATCCTTAGTGCTGCCCTTGGACACTATGTAAAACGCCGCCCCATTATCGAAATTTAATATAAAATTCGAGTTTCTATATAATACCATTTTTAAATAGAACTTTCTGTAATCTGCCGAAACGTTTTATAATATTCTAAAATACCTTAAATCCCAATTCGATCGCTCTAGTCGTTCAAAAGTGATGGAGGCTAACAATACATACATCATATGGAAATGGTTAAAAATAGCCTAAAACGCCGATATATCTGTTGACAACATCTTTCATTCAAATTAGATGGACATCAATAAGAGAAGTTAAAAGAAACTACAATATTTATAATTTTGAAACATGCTCTTGATAATGAAAAAATTATTTTTTTATTATAATTTGAAAATTTTAACATGATGACAGTTTTCAAAGCATTCTTCATAATGCGGAGAAAATACCTTTTTTCCTCCTTTGAATTTTTTCACCTGTAAAAATTTGCCACCCTGAACACAAGCCCCTATCATAAATCCAGCGCTGCCGCGATCAATCATTTATTTATTAAGTCAAAAATAATAATGAAAATCAATTTTCAAAATAATACGTAAGAATTATAATCTGTGAATTTATTAAATTTTCTATGACGTTAATTATTTACTGACCAACCATAACATAAACAATAAACAAATTAATTTTATTAAGTAAAGTGCTTTTGGCATCTATCGCTATTTTAAATGCAATGTTTACATTATTATTCAAAAGAAATTGTTTATTTTTAATATATTTATTTTTAAATTTGAATGTGAGATTTTTTCCTTTTATTTTTGCACATTGAGAACTACAAGATCTTTTTACTCCAAACTAGAATTTATTTTTTAAGTCCACCCGACAAATAGTTTTTTAGATATCCCACATTTACTAAAGTCTCTCAAATTATTATCTCAAATTATTTGTCGTCAGTTTTGATCAAAGTTTTAAAGTATAGGTAAGCCAAAACTAAAACTAGAGCAACGAAGGCTTGACGAAATTTTCAGCTAAACTTTTTGAAGTTATACTTCTTTAGGCGCGTTATGGAAAAATGATGAGAGTGAAATTTTAAGATGCGCGTTCACAGTCAATAAACTAATATTATCAAGAGCAGGTAGAAAATGGTTTGCTTCGTGTCTTTTGGATGGGTAATTTTTGAGTATTTAATAAAAAATAAAAATAAATTTTTTATTGCTAGTTTTTCATGGTAATTAAATTAATTAAAACTGATAAAAATGATGCAATTTTAATTAAAAATTACTTCAAGTGATAAAAATACTGTCACTGATGTTTTTTAACTATAAACATTTAATCTTGGTGCCTGTAAGCATGTTATGTCATTTACACCCCTAGAAATTTTTATGTGGTTTAATAACGCTAACTTAACAACTTATTTTTCTACGAAACTTTGGTAAGTGAGGAATTCTTGCCCATTGGTCTAGGCATTTTATCTAATATGGTATAAAACGGGATATATGTCCAATTTTCGGATAGTAAGCGAAAAATACAAAACATTCAAAATTTTCATAAAGCGACCAATTACTAAACTAAGCAAAATTGTATCACATACAAATTTCAAGATAATTATTCGTAGGTAAATGACATGATATATGCTTGGGCACCTGGCTTAAATTATAATTAGCATTGTGTAATATGATTAGTTTCACGAAATGCGATAGTTAATCCTTTTCAAAAGTATGCACTTTATGACATTTAATAATATATTGAACAGATATTGATAATTTGGATATAGATTTATGGAAACAAAATATTTTTATTAAAAAATAATAATTTAAAGATGTACGCTCACTGCATTGGAGTAAAAGTAGATATTGTGGTATATATTGGAAAAAAATTACGAAGGACTTTCACCTCAAATTCCACAATAACAGCACTAAACTTTCAAAGATACTGAAAAAGAAATTTTTCGAGAAATTTCATTGTTTAAAGTTCTAGTCGTTTACAAATCGAAAGCTACTCAATAATATATTATGAAAAATCTGTTATTTGATGATTAAGGGCTCAAAATTATGTACGTTAAAGCTTTCTTTCACTCTTCGAATAGTTTCTTGTTACCTCACTTTTGGATTCAATCACACAGATATTTTTTAGAAATATTTTACAAGAAACTTTTATTTTTTTAATTTACGGTATACAAAGTTTTCCTCAAATATTACATTTTTTTGTTTATAGTAAAATTATTAAGTAAAAAAATTAATTGCGGTATTTTTTGGAGTACCAATCTCGAAATTATTAAATTCTAAGAGGCAAACTTACATAAGATAACCTGGGTCATGATTTTTATTTTTAGCGCATAAGGTTTTACAGAAAACTTAATTTTGTAATTTTTTTTATTATAGAAAACGGAATATGTTATAGATGTACATTTGACGCGCAAAAATTTGGCGGAATAGTCTCACAGTTGAGATGAGTCCTCGAATGAAATTGATTACAATTCTCGTTCAAGAGATATTGCGGGTTTTGTTAAAAAATTTGCAAAATATCGTTGCACAAGAGACCCAAAATAAAATTTGAAATTTGCTGAGAATTTTCAAAAGTTATAGCAGTTTCTGTCAAGATATTCAGCAATTTTGCAAACAAAAAAACAGAAAAATTTACTAAATTTTTATAGTACTCTGGTCATCCATGGGTATGTTCCACAAATTTAAACAATTTTAATTATAAAAAAAATGTTTATAAATTTAAAATATTTAAATTTTTTTAATTTTAAGTAGTAATAAAAATTTAATTGATCAAAAAATTAACCAAAATTTATTGAATATATCGTAGAAAAAAATTTTGTTTGTGATTTTGACCCGTGTGCATACATCCTTTATAAACTCGCATCATGGTGATAAATTATTTAATGCCATATGGTTTTTTTCCAATTTTATAACGAGTTATCTTCCATTATTTATTCTGGTAACAATTTGTAATATTAATCATAAAAAATAATAATAATATTAACAATAAAATTCAGCCTGACAACAAAAATTTTTATTTCACATTTATGATAAATTATTCTTTATTATTAATATTAATTATCATTTATGGGTAAACAAATCTAAAGCGAATTATTAACAATTGTTTTATAATTAATTAAAAAAGGGCAATTTTATTAGTACTCTTTGATGTTATGTAAAATTGGCTTTGCATGGATAGTTGCCAATCAATAAAAATATTAAAGGTCCAATTAGGTGATATTGAGATAATCGATAATTACTTCTTAAAGTATTATAAATGTCAGTGATAATAGACCTGAAACAGGTGGGTCGTAAACTCCAAACTTTTCTAACCTACATGAGTTTTCTTAAATAAAGCTTATTTTCAAATTTTCTATTGTATCAACCCACATGCAAATTCTTTAAAAGATTTAAATGACTTAGAATCGTTCTTCCCTTCCACTTTCGAACCAGTGCCCAAAGAGGATCTCGATTACTTATATTTAGTATAAAACAACAATGTTATCAACAGAGGTGGATTTCCGCTTAGGAATGCACTATTTGGGAGGCGGTAAAATTTTTAAAAGGTATGAAAAAAAAATATATAATTCCGTGTTTAGAGGACACTTCTAAGTATATTTATTTAAATTTTCTTAAAGATTCTAAGAAAACTGATTTTATTAGGATCACCTTTAAGATCTAAATAATGATATAATCATCGATGTATTCGCACAAGCTAAAGCAAGGAAAAAGAAAGTATTGTAATGTTTGAGATTACTGTGAAATGAAAATTTCTATGATAAGTTACAAAATTATGTGACTAAAATCACTATAGATAAAAATTATCAAACAAAAGCAAGGCTTATTGTTCATTGAACAGATTGCCATGCTGCAGAATTAAAGAAAAAAAAAGTTACAAAATTTGACTATTTGATTTAAATCCGCCTCTGATTATCAAAAATATTTGAAAAGGTAAAAGACATAAATTTGAATCGAAATTTCACTAATCATTTGATCTAAATCCGCGTCTAATTATCAAAAATATTTAAATCGGTTAAAGATACAAATAGAATTTCCTTTTTAAAAACTAAAGGAAGTTATAGATTATTAAGTTAATCTGAATATTAAAAAAAAAAAAATTTTTAAATGATAATAGAAAGAAAGCTATTAGGATTATAAAAAAACTTTTAGCCAAAAAATAATACAATTGTTTATCTCATGAAAAAACAAAACTATTCAGGAGGGGAAGAGACTGGGAAAAAAAATAAAATTTTCACATTTGTAAGGACTAGAATTTGATTTAGCCGGTGTAAGCGTCATCAAACATGTGCAGCCAACTATGAACGATGGAATAAACCCCCCCCCCCCCGGCGACGCACTTATGGCATGATTTTATATTCTGGTGTTTCAGCTGCGTTAATTTAAGAGTAAAAATAGTTTTAATGGAATGTTTATTTGAATGCATAAAATTTTATAAACTATTAACTTCAAAAGAATATATAAAATACTAGGGGATATTATTGGTACGTTTAAATATTAAGATAAAAAGAATATTTAAGAAAGTCTCAAAACAAACAAAAAACTCAAACAAAAATTACTTCAAAAGTAAATAAGGGCTTTTTAAAAATTATATTAAGTTCAGTCAAAATTTGATTTTAAACGCCTATGGGTACAACGTGAGATCTCATCTGATTGATGATTTTTCAATTGCAATAAAGTTTGATAACACTACGAGAGTGAGAGAGCAGCTTTGGATCATTTCGTATGATAAATATGTATTTTTCTTGGAAATAAGATACTACTTCGAACTCTGATTATCGTATTTGAAAAATAATAAAAATTAAGCTAATTATTGGTCTTAAACATTTCATAGTCTAAAATTTGTAAATATTTTTCTGAATGTAAAAAATAATCGTATTTGTTTGTAGAATACAAACATGTACAAAGTGATTCGAATATTAGTTTATTATATAAGTAACAATAGGTAAAGGCGAGATGTTATACAATTAAATTATTTTATTAATGATCTATATGACAATATAAGTTGGAAAAATGTCTCATATGTAAAAGGTTCTGTCATGGTATTTCACAATATTTCACAATCTTTCAAATTTCTTAAAAATCGAAAAAATCATCAACAAGTTTTGTTTCAGAAATGATACAAAACTCAAAAAATAAAATAAAAAACGTCTCTATTTTACACCCTATTTTTTTTTTTTTTACAAAATACAGTCGTTTTTGGTTTGTTTGGCGTTCGTTAATTTGAATCTTACTATAATTTGAAATTATCGTGTTTTTTTTTTTATAAAATTTGAATCGTTTATCATGCACAGACCTGTTGATTATTTACATAAATGAAATATGAGTGAGTTTGCAGTTCGCATTCCAGTCTTCCTTCAAACGTTCAAGTGAGTCTTGATTTTTTCGCAGTTCTTCTGATTACTTGATGTCAAACTCATGTTTTCCTCCCTCCCACTTGGTTATTTACTCCTGTTATTTTGAACTCGTAGTAATTTGAATTTTTTCTCTGGTTCCTTGGATGCAAAATTATTAAGAGTCGGTTTTATTATATTTGATATCTATATTATTATATTCGATATCTATATTATTATATTCGATAATTAATTAATCCACTGATTAAGTCTTTAAAAGAAGCATATCCATTGCCATGACTAAAAGACTCGTTTGAATCAGAAGCTCTTACAAAGCTCATTTACATCATTTTGATTGTATATTTAAATATTTTTCACATAATTTAAAAACATTTTAGAAATGTTGTCAATGAGAATGTATGTAAATCTCAAAATTGGTTACCGGTGCTGACTACGAAGACACTTTCTCATACTATAAATAACATTTACTAAAAATAAATTTAAAAAAATTAACATCTCATAATCTGTTTACATTATTTCAATTCCAGTTAAATTTGACAAAAAATTTAATTATTTCCAAGTAATTAAAAAAGTTATCTAAATTAAACACTAATTTGTCAAAATAAGATAAATAACATACGTCCGGTCCCTACTCACAAATATTTTCAAATTGTTTGACCCTCTGAAGATTAATCAAATTTTAATAGCATTAGCTTATGGTAATATTACTATATCTCTCAATAACCGATAATCGACGATAAAAATACTTAATATTTATTTTAATCATTCTGGCTTTGTAAATCAACATTTATAGTTTTATAGCCATTTTAAAATCTTAATTTAATTTTTTAAACGTCATGCATTGCACAGCCCCCGTACTTGAGATAGGTAGAATTACAAAGATGATTTTTTGTCGTCAATTGGTATAGTGGCTACTGATTGCCTGGATTTCGGTTAGAAATGACCCTCTAGTTCTATCCGTATAAATCTAACAAAAGAAATTGCTCATTGGTTTCTATCAATTGAAGTTATACCTATTTCTACTATCATAAATGTGAATATAAGTTTGTTTCGCTTTCACTCGAAAACTACCTAACCGATCATCATGAACCTTTATTTTTCGAGGTATTAGAGGTAACATAGGATACCTTTTATTGAAAAAAATTTATCTACATATATAGCTACTTTAACGCCATCCAGCATTCCAGTTATGAAGTTCCAATCATGAGTTCTTTAATACTGTTGCACTGTATTATTGACGGTCACATCAATATTCAATCCAAATGACTATAGTTTTAGCTGTTTGGAATTTTTCTATATTTATTGATTGTTACAGAGAAATATATTTTATTGATTCATTTCTATTGTAATGATCTCTCATACTTAATGGTTTCAATGCAAGCGAAGCAGCGGGAAAAAGCTAGTATTTATATTCGATGCAAAATTATTTATATGTATGCTATTCACGTCATAAAAATGTTGAAGTTTTTACATAAATTTTTTAATGCAAAATAATAATGTGTTTTTGTCGAGTATTTGTTTATGAAGTTGACATTATCCAACGAAGTTGGGGGTAATAGATAGGTATTTTTGTATATAAAAAATGTTTAAACAAATTTGTTTTTCGAATGAAAATGCATTTTTTTTAATGCAAATGTATGTAATAAAATAAATTCTATGATTGAAATTGGTATAATAAAAATATAAAGTAAGCAATTAATTAATCGAATATTATTAAAAGTGACAGGCAAATATTATTTAATATAATCCGGCAGAAGGAAATTAAATATATTCTTGCCATATACTAATTTTATTTTGTTTGTTTTTAATATGCATATTTACAGTTATGATAAAAAACAATTGAACTAATTGGGTTTAAAATGGGTTGATACTTTTATTCACTATATATTAAAATTTGTAAATTACTATCAACATTAATTTATTTCGAAAAAAATTAATAGTTTTTTGCAAAAAATATAAAACCAACTGCAAAAAAAATTACTAAAAATAAATTTCGATTTTTTGTTCCAATTTCCTAGATCAAAACGTATTACGACTACAAAGTAGTCATCATCAGTATGAATTAGCTTATTGAAATGATTCTTTGAGGACGTTTGTAAATTTATTCGAAAAATCCTAGAGTTATCTTTAATAATACTCAAACATACTAGAAAATAGTTTTAAATTCAAAATATCTATAAAAATTTCCTTATTACCATATTTCTTTCGAAGTTAACGAATTCATGTTAAGGTTATAAAGTTTAAGAACTCTTGAATTCTTTATTTATATTTCATAATATCATTTATGTTCAGATGGTATAACTTTCAAAAAAACTGTGTGTGGTTACTATCATAATTTTTATAGTGTTTATTATAAAATTTTTAATTATTGCAGCAATGCAATTGGGGAAAAAATGCTGAGACAAAGAATAAACATGAGAATTCATTAAAAGTATTAGATTTGCTAAATATTAGAATCATCTTCTATAGAAGTATGTAAAACAATAATCGATAGTATCTTATTCATGCAGTAAATATTCAAATATTACTTATTCTTAAGGGAGATTGTTATCTCTGTTATAAACACTCTCCTTAATATATAATCTTTCAATTTCCACGCAGAAATAACTCAAAAAAAAAAAAACATTATCTAAATGTTATGAAATTTTGTGTTCACAATTTTAACATGAAATGGCTTGTCGAAGAGTTTTCCTGTAAAAACGTTTTTTAATATAAAATCAAATTTTAACTTTTACCTTAGAAATGTTTTTCGGCGAAAAACTTTTCTACAATCCCTCCATTTTCAAGTCAATATTGTGCATATCAAATTTCATAACATTTGTATAAGAATTTTTTATTTATGTGTGAAAATTGAAAGATACTACAGCAAGGAGTGTGCTTATTACAGACATAATAGTCTTCATTAACTGTTAGAGTTCGCAAAGGATCTTTTTATTTGAATTGTGTTGTACCTCTAATAATATTTAATTTACATTATTAATAATAACAAATAGGTATTAATTTATGTTTATCTAAAGAAATACATAATTTTTCTTTGTTTTTCCTTGCAATAAGTTTACTTTGATTAATGTATGTATTTATTTTCTTACAAACATGTTTATATTTTTATTTTAATGTGATAGAATAAAACTGCATAGATGTCGCGATATAGTATGGTGCCTAAGATGACAATCCTTTTGAAAAATTTCTTCACCGAATTGCCGGTTTATGTAAACAAGTTTTATTTCAAATTTCAATTTCTCGAAGGATCTGTAAACTCAAAGAAATTGTTAATGTCAAGTCTAAGAAATTAACATTTTTGAGAATCTTTCTCTCTTACTTCTTACGCCAATTTGCTCTCATCTTCCGTCTAATTGCATACAGTCGATTATTGTTTATATAAATACATTTTTTACCGATACTTCGTGCTTAATAAAATATTAAAAAAATAAAAACTGCCTTCAAGAAACGAACTAGACTTTTTTAGCCAGAATATGATTGGCGCCGACTTCGAAAAGTAATTGCTCAATTATTAACACAATTATTTTTCGGAGTTTTTAATTTAAAAGTGCTATTTTCTTTTTAGTTAATTTTTTTGAAGGCGAATCTTATTTATGAAAAATTTTTACTTTTGCAGTATACAACCACAAAAATTTTTTATCTGTATGAAATTTTATCATTTAAAATTATTTTTAGCCCCCCTCTTCCCTTACGACTGGAACTTTTCCTTCAAATTAATATGAATGCCACTTTCTGTACTTAATTCTAGACAGAAATAATTTTTAAAATAGGTCCACAAACAAAGACATTTGTGCGAACAAATAAAAAATTATATAAACACACGAATTGATAACCTCTTTCTTTTTTGAAGTCGGTTAAAAATGAACGAGAAATGGCGACAAAAATAACTCATCATATAAATTTTTTTATATTAAAGAAAAGAAGTTTGCTTATTGATTGAATTAAGATTCAATTAATGTTTAGAATGAATTGATTAATAATATGGGTGAATCAAAGATTCAAATTTTTTGAAAGAATATATTTAATCATTAAAATGAAATGAACTGTCTTATAAGAAACTCTTTTAAGAAAATCAGATCATACAAAAGACAGTTTTTCCGAAATAGTCTGCTATTATATCTTATACTGATAATTGTAAATTTGCATTAAAATGTGAGCGACACGGTACTGCATTAAAAAATATCAATGAAAACATATTTCAGTATTTTGTTTACATAATAATTATCTATGTCATTAATATTCATTAAGCTTTTATTATGATTACTGCGTCTCGAATAGAAAATAATATTATTTATGTGCACATTTATGGCATTTAGAGTGGGATTCAAATATATCAAATGAAAATATAAGTGCGAAAAACTAACTGTTTCGTTTTTCCTTCGCATTTTGTTGTTATAAATTGAAATGGGAACAATTTTTCTGTAAATTCTATACTGAAAATAATTTTAACTTTATAATTTATTTCTTTTAAATATTTAGAAAATATTTAGAAAATTTGGAATACGTATTGTATAAGTAAAAGTGAATAACGCAAGTTTTCATACATTAATGTTGTACGGACTGCGTATAAATTACTGATTGATATTATTAATGGTGTTGGGATTTATTTTATGTACAATTTTTTATTCGAAGTTTATTCTTTGTTTCTTTATTTTGAGAAAGTCATTATTTAAAAAAAAAAACGCAATTTTCAATACATTAATGCTGTATAGATTGTCTATAAATTACTGATTGATAATGTATTCTTTGTTTTTTTATTTTGGGAAAAACGATGAGTTTTAAATAAAATATATAAGAAAATTGCAGTATTGTTAAACATGGTTTATTTTTTCGAAGAAGACATTTTACAAGATAAGTTACCAAAAAATGCATAAGTTGATAAAATTTCAAAAAAATTTTTATAGCTATGCCAATTCAGACACGTCAATTCAATATTTAATTTTTAAAACCTGTTTAACTCGGTAAATATTTGACTTGTATTAATTATGGTTCGTATAAATTATACATTAAGACAAATTCCGTATAATCCAAACTTTTTTTCTTTATTTGGTTTTAAATAGCTTTTTAATGATTTTAATTGTATTTGCGATTAGTCTGTAAATAAATAAGAAAAAAATAATTTTTAGCATAATTTAGTATTTCGAATTAGATAGATATTTACAGGGAATATTACAGAAATAAAAAGCATAATACGGTAATGAGATCTCGAAAATATTTTGATCATGTTATAATACACGTAAATTTCACATTTGACAATTGTATACATTAAACTATAATTTTTTTACGAACAAGTGTTGTTCTTTCAGGAATTTCAACTTCATATGTATTCCCGTCTTCAGACACCCAAATTGAACCGTTGGTACCCTTTGCTAAAATTGTTGCAAAATGTTCACCACACTTATCAACCCTAAACAAAAATATATTGATAAAACAATTTTTTATTAATGATCGCAAAAAATCCTTACGGTTGAGAAGGCATAGAATCAAGTCCTTTGGCCAGTTCCTTGGTTAAAGGATCCTCTGGTCCATGAGTTCCAGTAATCATATTAGTATCAGTAACACCTGGACAAATTGCCATAAATTTGACTCCAGTTCGATCATACCAGAATGGCGTTCCCCATGAGCGAGTCATTCCAATAGCCGCGTGTTTGCTTCCAACATAAACAGGACATCCAGCCAATGGTTGTAAGCCCAAAACAGAGGCATTATTTACGACTACACCTCCACATCCACCTTGGTCTTTACCCATATATTTAAAGGCAAACATTGTTCCACGAATCATTCCAGTCTAAACATACCACTTACATCCAATTAATTACTGTTATATTTTCAGTAGTATTCAAACACTTACCGTATTTATTGCAACGGTTTCTGCCCATTTATGGTCATTTAAAATTCCCGCATTGTTGAAGACGATGTCTAATTTTTTCACCCATTTAATGACCTTCTTGAATGCTTCTGTAAAAATTCAATAAATTTCTGCATTTTAAACTGAGATCAGAATTTTTTTAATACTTTTTCAAGGTGATTCAGGGGATAATTTGTAAAGTAATAGATTACAATTTTCGTCATAGTTCTCGTGTTGTAATATAGAAAGTGTTTTACCGGTGTGTGTCTTATAAAATAAAGGTTTTGTTTAAGTGTAACCCATTTTCAAATACTCAATAACTTCAGGAAATGAAAATTTGGGAATGCTAAAAAGTGATATTTTAATGTTAAACACTGATGTATTTTACGATTTCAATAGTTCTTAACTCTGAAGAAGGAAGTAAAAAAAAGTCAAATATTTACATATGTGTACAGGGTGCTTACGAATACTTTATATAGCAATTTTGTACCTTCAAATTCTTCATGATTAGTAACATCTACTTTTTGAAAACACGTACATTCACGTTCAAATTCAGCATTCAATTCTTTACTTTTGGATTCTCCACTCTTTTCATCAACATCCAACATACACACTTTCTATAAAAATAAATTTCGTAATCGCATGAAAATTTATATTATTGTGAATTGATGTTCGATTAATGTAGCTAAAGTACTTACATTTGCACCGTATTTTAGTAAAGCTCTAGTCGCAGCTAGACCAATTCCATTTGCAGCACCAGTAATAAGAGCATTTTTCCCTAAAAAATAAATGCTTACATAAGAAAATTTGTATTAAAATGAATAAAAATTTTTGAAATTGTATTTAAAAAAGTAAAAATTAAAAATATCAAAAAAATTATGATGATATAAGTAGAATTTAGATATTTATAATTCTGGCCATGTCCACTGGAACTAGTTCAAGGATTCTAGCGTCCCTAATGGAGTTGAATGGTTTGAAAGAAATTTTGACACTCTGGTGTTGATTAATTAGAAGATATTGGCCAAAAATAGACTGACCAGGGGAAAATTCTTAACAAGGCCGGGTCCCTTACAGGGCTGTCTTACCACGGAAGAAGAATTTCGATAGATTAAATATAAGTATGCGAATTTACGTTCATTGTACGGTAAATTATTGAGGATTGATGCTCGAATTCTACGGTTATAAACAAAAATTCCTAAACAAAAATTTATAATTTACACAAAAAAAGGTTAATGTCGCATTACACCCTGTATTTGATTAAATGCCTAATTTTGAACGCCGATACTATAAAGATTAAAACATGCCGAAAACAAAGAAATTCACTTACAAATAAATAAACTACGATAATAATTTGATTTTAACAAAAACGTGATTTAAATTGATAAATTCCATAATGATATTATTTATATTTTTTTTTTTATTATTTTAAGTATTTTATTTAATTCACTTGCTAAGTAAGCATTTTTATTCAATTTCTTTAATATGCATTTTTGGAAATATTTATTTTTAATTGTTAAATTTTTATGGATTGATGCAGCTAAATTTCGTGAATTGACAGTAAATACATCGTCTGGTTGTGTACAAGGTGTTTATATGCAAGCTTTCAAAAATGAATTTATCGCATTTGAGGGAATACCTTATGCAGAACCACCAATAGGAGATTTAAGATTTAAGGTAGATACGATATTTTTGATTAATTACGGATGAATGCGAAATACCCTAAGTGAAACAAAAAATTGACCCAAGATCTTAGAAACAAATTGTAGAAGATTCCCACAAAAGTGAACATTATGAGTAAAAAATTTAATTGGACGGAGTAAAATTGATTTTTTTGGTAATTCATCTTAAATTTAAATTTTTCTCAACTAGGGTAATTCAGTTTCTGAATTAATTGAATTATATTTTTCATTTAATATTAACTTTTGTATAATACAATAGGAACCGGAACCAATTCAACCTTGGAATTCAACGTTTATTGCTAATAAAACCATTGCGTGTATTCATTTAGATAGAGAATCTAAGGAAATTGTGGGTAAGTTAATAATATTTTAAAAAGTAATATTCCTTTTTCGAAAAGCTTTGAATTTTAAATTTTTGAAACTAGTTTTCGATAGAATAGGTAGAGAAATTATTTTTATAAATACTTAATCACAAAAATTTAAAAAATGCGACAATTGAATTTTTATACACATTTAAAAACATTAAATACTCGATTGTTATGTTGTGTTGAGTTGTTTATCAGAATTAAAATAATTTTGTTTATCTAACCATTCATTTTAAACTATAAAAAATTATAAAATACATCATAAAATTCGTGTAATTTTAAGTAAGCATGGAAGATTCAGGTCGTCGCATTTTTTGATTACACGAGTATATATTCTTGAAATACAATTGAAAAAAAGTCTAAAAATACTCGACAGCAAACAAAATGAAGTGGCATGAATATTTCATCCTCTCTTAAATTATAAAATACTGGATTTTGAATGTAATTTTAATTTTATTCAGATTAAAATGAATGTTTTATTTATACAAATAATATTAATCCTGGAAAAAAAAAACTATACCTTCTTTATTAATTGTTTCAAACTTATAATTTTATATATTTATGAAAGATTCAAGTTTCACATTTTTGTTGTACATTGTATTTAAAAATAATAAAACTTTTCTATTAAATAAGATCAAAATATATTCTGAAACCCAACAGAGATAATGAAAGATCGAAAAAATAATGAAAGACCGACTTCCCCGCTACTCTAAATTACCTATGCGAGTCCAAAAAAAACTTTTAAGAAGTTAAAATTCAATTTTGTATATATTACACAAAAATAATATTCGTGTAGTTATTTTAATTTATGCAATACGCATTACATTATAGTTACAACTCTTGCCTAAATATTTTTATAAAAAACAAAGATTTCCCATAAAGAAGTTTAAAATTTTTTAAATTGTCCATCACGTAGCAGATTCAAGGAAATTTTTATAGACCTTACCTTTTCACTTAAAAATATTTTACTATAAGTACTATTCGAACGAAAATTTTTAGATTTATAGATGAGAAATTAAAAAAATAAATAAATCAGATATTTTTGAAAATTTAACAATGAAACTTGTTATTTTAGGTCAAGAAGATTGTCTAGTAATAAATATCTACACCCCAAAATTTATTTATAACGATCAACTATTGAATACTATAGTCCATATTCATGGCGGTCTATGGTTATACGATGCCGGATATTATTATAGACCCGATTTTTTATTACAACATAATGTTGTGTATGTTACATTCAATTATCGTTTGGGGGCATTAGGATTTCTTAGCACGGAAAATGAAGTTGTTTCCGGAAATAATGGTTTAAAAGATCAAGTGTTGGCATTACAATGGATACAAATAAATATTGAAAAGTTTGGCGGGAATCCCAAATCTGTAACGTTAACCGGATGGTCTGCGGGGGCAGCAAGTGTAACATTTCATTATTTATCTCCAAAGTCTGTAGCACTTTTCCATAGAGGAATTGCATTAAGTGGAACATGTCTAAGTTCACAATATTTATCATACAAACCATTAAATAAAGCTCAACAGTTGGCTTCAAGACTTGATTGTCCAAGTAATGCCGTAGTTGATATGGTCACATGTTTACGAAATCAATCCGCAATAAGAATTGTTGAAGAGGTAAGCTAAGCCAGGATTTTGATTCATAGTACAAACAACCAATTTTTGGTACTTAATTTTTATTTTTAATAATTTTGTATGTTATCTTAGCAAACACTAGGAATCGATCCCAATTATCATGTGACATTTTTTGGCGCAGTTGTTGAGCAAACATCAAATCCACATGCATTTTTAACAAAATCGCCATGGGAAATATTGGTATTGCATGATGATGTTGTACAAAATTTACCATTAATTTTGGAAGATGTTCGCGATGAAGGTCTTAATCCAACTGTAACTTATGTAACTCAACCAGAATATTTTGAAATCATTAATAAAAATTGGACGAATTTAGCACCAATACTTTTATGTTATAATGATACGGTTGAAGTGGAACGTTGGGAAATGTTAGCAGATGAAATTCGAGATAAATATTTGGGTGGTAAACCGATTTCAAAGGATAATTATCAATTTTTTCAAAAGGTAATAAACAAATTTTATTTCTATATTTCAATTAACCTAATACCCCTTTTTCCTAAGAATAGATTATTTTGAAACTTGAATTTTTCATTCTAAGTAATATTCCAGAGGTTTTTAAACGGTCAGTTTTACCCAAAAAGATGGCATCAAAGTTGAATTTGTTTAAATAATTAAAAAAACTGAGAATAGGATTGTAGCTATAACTACAACTAATAAAAACCGAAATGAGACTGTATCGGAGAGAGTAGTATGTATAAAAATACACATTCTCAAATTTACCTTCTCTCTTAGTCGGTCTCAATTTGATTTTTATTAGTTTTACTAATACAAATCTATTATACTAACCTAGTATAGCACAGTTTATGGGTGGAGGATCTCCACAGGCTGGAGGTGGTGTAGGTTTATTATTGCAACTGCAATATCTGTATCCAGTATGGAGAACTAATTTTGGAATATTTCTGACCATTATCATTTTATTCATCTTACTCATCTTCAATCGGTTTTTAATTTGTTTACAAAAATTACCTTTTTTATTTATTATAAATTATACTTTTTATTTTTAGATTTTAACTGATCGAATTTATTTGGTGCCAATGCAGGAATCAGCTACACGCTTCTCTCAAAAGTTGAATATGTCTGTGTATTATAACATAATGACATATCGCGGTGAATTTAGCACTACAAATGAGCTTGCCAAAAATCGTATTAATTATGGTGTTTGCCATGGTGATGATTTACAGTATATTTTGCCACGCTTGCTTGTTAATCATTCGTTGAGTTTTAATTTTCAAGTAATGAGTAAAATATTCATTGATATGTGGCTACAATTTGCTGATAACAGGTAAATTTCTATAAAATTTTGTTTCAATATAAGATGAATTAAAAATGATGTAGATTGTCTCTATTTTCGTCATAGTCACAAAATTTTTCAGTTATGAAAATTTTTTTTCTGTAAGTTCCTTAAGGAAATTTTGAAGGCCAATGCAATTTGAGCCAATTGATTTATGTAAGGTCATTTGCTCAGCAAACGAATGTATATAAGTATCAGTATGAGGCTGGTGCAAGCAAAAATTGCTAAGCGGAATTGATACAAGAAAAGAGACATCTGTAATACAGAAACTTTGCGATGTACGATAATATAATATACATTGAATTCCTTTAAATTTTTGCGTACAAATAAATCAAAAAATTATTCCAAATGACATGAAATTTGATATGCCCAATCTTGACATGAAAACAGAGGGAATGTCAAAGAGAGAGTACCTCAAAAACAATAAACAGTTCTAAAGGAAAAATATTATTTTATATTTAATAATTTTTTTCGCGGAAAATTCCCTTCGTTTTTATGTAAAGATTGTACATAATAAATTTCATAGCTTTTGGATACTTATTTTTGGGTTATTTTTTCTCGAAAAAAAAGAAAAAAAATGCAATGTATCATTATATCATAGTAATTCACAGATTGTATTTATTGTAGAATTCTGGGAGGTCTAGAAATAAAATATTTGCAGGTATACTTTTTAGTTAATAAACATTCATCTAAAAATTCTGTAACGATTTTTTTGTTCAACTGCGTCTTTTGTACAAATATTATATTCGTGTGAGAATTTAAATCTTGTATTGATTTTCCATAATTCCTAAATTTATAAACACCAAACCCATAAACTCCCAATTCCATAAACTTCAATTAACGACTAGTTTAAAACATAATAAAATATAATTTCCCCTTGAAACAACCTTGAACATCATTACCAAGGTCAAAATATGATTCACCATTAAACTCGTCGCTTAAATTCCAATAGCATTTAAATATTTAAATTCCTATATATGAAGGGCCATTAATTAATAAAGCATAATATTTGCTGAATGAATTTTCTTGCTTTTTTTTTTGCAGTAATGTTCAAGTTGGTTTAATGAAAGCTCCACCATTTAAAGAAGATTACAATGCAATATTTAATTTTGTTGAAATTGGTTCACCATTTTTCCAAACGACTAAAGTGACTGAAACATTGGCCGCTTATTTTGACTTTTGGCTTTTTTAATGTATTTTTTTTTTTGCTTTTTAAATAAAATGTAAATGATTTTTTATTGTTAATGTTGAAATAAATAAATAACATAATTTATATTGTAAATAAATATTTTGATAAGAAATTATCATTTATGTATATGTTGCGGACTAAGTGATGAATGCGAGGGTATTATTCTTAATGCTTGGGCTGTTTGTATGTTAACAAGACAAATCGAGTCAAGAAATATATTATCAATTAATCTTTATTATATATAATATATACCTTAGTGGTCGGTGATTATGTGTATGTACATTTGACAGAGAATGGGTAGTTGGACGTGACACTCGCAAACAAATTTATTTATTTCAGGATACTTTAGTCACAGGATT
Source organism: Chrysopa pallens (assembly GCA_020423425.1). Taxonomy (NCBI): domain Eukaryota; kingdom Metazoa; phylum Arthropoda; class Insecta; order Neuroptera; family Chrysopidae; genus Chrysopa; species Chrysopa pallens. The sequence continues at coordinate 22,788,806 of CM035594.1, read as the reverse complement.
CACTGAATTTTGTGTCGTGCTAGTACTAGTCTATGCTAATATTGTCTAAAAATTTCAATCATAGGACGACCATTAGTATAGCAAAAACCGTAAATCTGTGATTTCAACACCAAGTGTACAAACCCTACATGTTAGAGGTAATATAATCAAAGGGTAGACGTAAAGCTCAGGTTTCACACAGCTTTCAATCTCAATAGGAGTTAAATGCGACTATTGCAACCGAACTATTTAGTAGGATATTAAAATAATTCAACGTCTTATATTATAATTTTTGCACTTAATCCGAAGGGTTCTATTATTAAGTTTATGGTTAATTGGAAGTAATGTTTATATCTCCAAATAAGGCGAGACGAACGATATATAAGCATTTTTTCGTTTACCCCCGTGCTTTTGGTGGCAAACGGAAAAAATGTCACTTTCTTAACGAATCCAGCACTGATACTATATAAGAATGATTAAAAAGTATTATAAGGTGATAACGAAAGTATTAATTATGTAAAATAATTTAATTCTAAAATTATTTCTATACATAATTGATCAAATATTATGGAAGTATGTAACTTCGTATATGTAGACTGTATTATTAAAAAAATCTTTTTTAGAGATAAGTAAAGACGTTTTTAGAACTGATAATTTTTTATTTATTTTCAAAATATTGTTAAATTAACTTTAATTGTGTGAAAATGGAAAACAAAATGAAAATTTTATTATTTAGTCTGATTTTTGGTAAGTAAATTTTATTGAAACTCATAAATAATGTTTTGTAAGAAAAATACTCCAAGTGAGTTAAATTGAATTTCATTGTTTATTTCCTAAAATAACCCTTTTGGTCCTTCAGTATTAGGTTTAAAAAATTATTTAGCTATGCAGGGCTCGAAAATCTTGATACATCAAGGAGACGTCAAAATTAGAAACGTTTTCTAGTTTAAAAAATTGAAATTCTATTCAACTTTTTAGTAACGGCTGAAATACGAGGAGAAGATTTCAATTTACCAGAAGTACAAACTCCTTTTGGAGTTGTAAAAGGTTTCTATAAAACTGCAGATAATGGAAATACTTTTGTAGCATACGAAGGAATCCCGTACGCTTTACCACCAACGGGAAAGTATCGTTTTGAGGTATTATACCAAATAGTATATACTTACAAAAATTTGTGACAATTTTGTTATATTTATTAAGGCCCCGCGTCCTCTAGTACCATGGAAAGGAACTTGGATTGCAAACCAGACAACAAAATGTATTCAATATGATCATTTACCCCATGATGAATTTAGAAAAGTCGATGGTAATATTCTATAAAAATTTACAATGTGAGAATATTAATTTGGAAATTTATATCAATTATACTGTTTTTACTTCGTAGGTGAAGAAGATTGCTTATATTTGTATATTTATACACCAAAGAATATTGATTCAAATGCTGCATTAGATGTGATTGTACACATTCATGGTGGCGCTTTTATGTTTGGAGCGGGTCATTATTGGGGTCCAGAATATTTATTAGAGAAAAATGTGATTTTCATCAATTTTAATTATCGTGTAGGTCCATTTGGATTTTTAAGTACTGAAGATGATTTAGTGCCAGGAAATAATGGCTTAAAAGATCAAGCTGTTGCACTTAAATGGATCTTTGATAATATACAATATTTCGGTGGAAATCCAGAATCGATTACATTAACAGGTCTTTCAGCTGGAGGTGCGAGTGTAACATATCATTATATGTCTCCATGGTCAGCTGGATTATTTAATCGTGGAATTGCGATTAGTGGAAGTGCACTAAATCCATGGGCATTTGCAGAGAATTCATTGGAGAAGGCAAAACATTTGGCTGCAAATGTTGGCTGTGATTTCAATTCAAATGAACACATGATCAAATGTTTGAAAAGGCGACCTGCATATCAAATTGCAAAAACTGTGCAATCGTTTTTGGTAAGTGTTCTATAGGGACATCATTGTTTGCTCGTCAGCCAATGGCTTGTTTTAAACGTTTATTGTTTCCTGTCAACTCGTAAGGTTTGGACTTTTGGGTGTGAATATATAAAGAGCTAAACTAATCGAGGAAGTAGAAGAGAAACCAATTGAACTTCCTACAAAATCTGAATACGACAGTAAAATCAATCGTCAGGATAATGAGTTAAAGACAATGTTCTAGTTACGAGTATAAATTATTACAACTAATGTCTTCATTTTTTCAGGGTTACATGTATAATCCATTTTCACCTTTTGGACCAGTAGTTGAAAAAGCTGGCCATTATCCTTTTCTATCAAAAGATCCGTTTGAAATTTTAAAAGAAGGAAAAGTTCAGGATTTACCACTGATTATATCAATGACGAAAGAAGAGGGCTTATATCCTGGTGCAGAATTCACTTCGGATCCAAAAATTTTACCGGAAATTGATGAAAAATGGAATGAATTGGCACCACATATTTTGGATTTCAACTTTACTGTACCTAAAGATGAACATGAAAAGTTTGCTCAAGAAATTCGTGAAAAATATTTTAATGGTCAACCAATTTCAAAAGAAACATTCCCAACTTTGATTAAAGTAAAAATTTTTTTTCAAGTTGTATTTGAAATTGCTTCAAGATTTATTTTTGTTTTAGATACTATCAGATCGTCTGTTTATTGTAACTTTAGAAAATACAGCGAAATTATTTACGAAAGCCATGAAATCTCCTGTTTATCTCTTTAGTTTTAATTATGAAACAAATGTTAGTTTCTCACAATTAATGCCCAGTGATGGTAAAATTCATGGAGTATCACATGCAGATGACATGTTGTATATTACTAAATACCATGGATTTGATGCAAAATCTGAGGAATTTGATCAAATGAAAGATATGATGATAAGCTTATGGTTAAATTATGCAAAAACTGGGTAAGTTATTCAATAGTAGGCCATGGAGTTTGTTGAGTGTACAAAAGTCGAGGACTGCATTCTGTCATTGGATTTTTGCTAAAAATAGCTAAAATGTTAAGGGTCCGAATATTTTCAGATCAATTTTTGGTCCAATGAAATGAAATTATTCTTGTGATTGTTAGGTGTTGAACAGAAACACTTTAGAACTGAGGCCATTCTTACTCAAAATGCACTGTATCTGTGCAATCAGCCCCTGCTGTATAATATTTTTGCTGAAAATAGAATGTATATAATTTGATTAAAATACTTTTACAGAGATGTTAAAGTTGGTGATTTGCAGCCTGAACGCTTGAATGTTAACTCAAATGGAGAATTTAATTATCTTGCTATTGAATCACCAAAGAAGCTTTCAATGAAAACGACGAAAACATTAGCGAAACATGATTTTTGGATTGATTATAAATAATTTTATTTTTGTATAATTTTGAAATAAATTCTAATTTCGATAATTTTGTAATTATTTTATAGTTTTATATATTATTATATTACCAACACTTTCACTTTAGAAATCGGCCAACCGATTGATCGATCTCATCTACTGGGATAATGATAATAAAGTGTATGCAAATTTTTGTGAGACAGCTATAAGAATTAAAGTAAAAATTATTCTGGTTTAAGTGGGTAATCTTACAGAGATCGTTACAGATTTACTACATCTTTCGTGATTTAATAGATTATTTAAAATATTTTTTTATTGCTATTTATTTCCCAAAAGAATCAAAACTGTTTCAAACAATTGATCACCATGTAGAATGCCATTTCAAATCCAAAAGTTCTTCTACCTTTTATCGAAAAAAAATATTTTTCAAGATCAAAACCAAGGTACCTCTCAAACCGGAACAATAAGCTGGGTGCCCGTAATCATATCAAGTTATTGATAATTACATTTCTAAAAACTTGTATATGGCTTAGTTTTGATAAGGGTAACATCTTTTTTCTCTAAAAAAATTCTGAAGTGCGCATACCGTCAAACTTCAAATTAGTAGAAATCCGATTTTTTGTTATTGAAGTAGGAAGATAATTCTTTAAAAAATTTAAAAATGATTTTGTTCGCCACATAAAAAAATTGTCCATTGCCCGACAACATGAATGGTACTGTCAAATGTTAGAGAAAATCTGTCTGTGGAGGCAATTTCAAGTCTGTGGAGGCAATCGAAAATTTTACGCGCTACAAAAGTGTATTTATCAATGAATTAATATGAAGAGGGGTCCCCATAATTTTATCTCAACTAAAAGTAAATTAAAAGAGTTTTCATTTCCTTATATCGAAGCTTTTTTACAAAATTTTCAAGATCTCTTGTCGATTTTATCGATTTTATTTATTGAATTAATAAAATTATGTACATGAACTAAAAATCTATTCAATTAATCATAAAATCTTTCGAGTAAATTTTGAAAACATCAACTGGATTTAACCTCAGGTCATTCATTATTGGTTATTTTGTTAAAAATTGATATTATAAATTCACGAATAATATTAAAAGATAACAAATTAAAGCCGTGTCAAAAAGTCAATTTTTCTACAAGGAATTTAAAAATATTCAAAATAAAAAGAGACTCTAAAATTAAACTTAGTCAAACCATTCTTCAAATCGAACCCATATATTAGTCGATTCATATCTGTATTTGAAGTATCTGTGGTGTATCGGGTTCGGGTTCTATTCTTGGCAAATGTACAATGCTTTCAATTCTTATTATCTGTCAATA